>QLPC01014452.1:0-14943 GCA_003314055.1 Lactifluus hygrophoroides
TGCCTGTTAGGACGGCTAGTTTTCAACTGACAGTCACAACAGGCATCAAGTGGATCAAAGGCGCTCTGATTGGTGCAGGCTCTTTCGGAAAAGTCTACCTCGGCATGGACGCTACAAACGGATTGCTCATGGCTGTGAAACAAGTGGAAGTTCCTACAACAGCGTCCGATGAACGCAAGAAAACGATGATTGATGCCTTGGAGCGGGAGATTGAACTACTGAAGGATTTGCAGCACGTGAATATTGTTCAGTACCTCTGTACGTCCTTCACCGCATTTTTCTCTCTTTACTCGATCATAAACGCTTCTCCATCAGACTCATCTGCCGACGAAGAGTACTTCAACATCTTCTTAGAATATGTGCCGGGCGGTTCCGTCGCCGCCTTGCTGCGAAACTACGGTGCCTTTGAAGAGCCTCTCGTCCGGAACTTTGTTCGCCAGATTCTGGAAGGGTTGAACTACGTTCACGAGCGAGGTATCGTCCATCGGGACATCAAGGGCGCGAACGTTCTGGTAGACAACAAGGGTGGTATAAAGATCTCGGACTTTGGCATTTCGAAAAAATTAGAAGACAGTAAGCCGTATAATTTTCGTCATTCTCGTCGTGCGAGACTGAAGGATGTCGTCGTAAAAGATCTCTTGCCAGGGAATCGCCTACACAGACCTTCTCTCCAGGGCTCCGTCTATTGGATGGCTCCAGAAGTCGTCAAACAGGTCGCGTACACGAAGAAGGCTGATATCTGGAGCGTCGGTTGCTTGATTGTCGAGATGCTCACAGGAGAACATCCCTGGGCTCAGCTCAACCAGATGCAGGCCATCTTCAAGGTGTGTCGCGTCGAATCATCATCCTTCCCCTTGTCCTTTGGTGGCTGACATCGTAACTCAGATTGGTTCCTTCTCTGCAAAACCGCCCATTCCATCTGACATATCGTCTGACGCTCAAACTTTCTTGGACCTGTGCTTCGAGCTCGACCATGAGATTCGGCCATCTGCAGGAGACCTCCTGGGTCATGCGTGGCTGAAGAAAAAGCCCGTCACGAAGGCGCAGAAGTCTAAGGACGTTTCATGATGACCGAAAGCAGAATATTCCCATCAGTTTGTTGCTGTCATCTTCCATTTATGATTTTTCTTCTTGGGTTTTCTGACAACCATCATTTGTACTATGCCCCCATGCAATTTATTAGAAATCACAATCTGCTAATATGATCATTCATCCCTCTCGTGCCGTTTTCTCTTTATACCACTTTCTGCTTTTGTTGCTGGGCCCCAGTTTGGAGTAGGGTTTTGTTGGTAGCGTACTAACTTAACTTTGGATGACTGAGTCACGGTCAGTGGATGCGAGGTGAAGTTAGCCTCAACGCTAATGCGATCCGTGAGTTTTTGTATCCCCAGTTTGTTCAAAGTGCCCAGTGCCATACCTTGGCTCCTTCTGTAGCAACACGCGAGCAGGAGAATTTGATGGAATCTTTTCCATTTTTACGGGATGCGCCTTGACCCAGGACCGATAAACGTCATGAAGGTCTCGTCTTGTTGCTGTCGTCTTTAATGAACCAGGCGCCGCATGCGACCGCGATACCTGGTGTCCGGCGTGGAGCAGTGCAGAACTGACGTAATGACGTGAGCCTAGCTGATGTGCCGTGCAGATAGATGGTTTACAACTGACGCTATTTCGTCCAAAGAGGGACACGTGCAATGGAAGAAACTAGCCACCCTTGAGGGCGTAAAGTAGAATGGTGCGTTCAGCTCCTTTGTGCAGATAATGAGCCATGAGACAGATGCAGTAAATGTGAAAGTAGCCCACCTCTTTCGCGACGGTAAGCATGCCCATCATGCGGGTAGAAGTCCCGTAGTTGTTCCTGTTACCTTCGAGATGTTCTAGGATTTGACCTACAAATTGCGGGTCGTGTATTGGCCCATTCCACATCGGCCCTGCGATGTGCAGTGAAGATCCACACTCTGGGCACTTTTCAGACACGGGAGGGCCGACATGTGTTTTGAATAAAATATTGGTGTTGCCACTGCGATCATTGACTTTCTCTGCCATCCTACCAAGCGGTTGTTCGTGAAAGGACTGACAACCAGAGCAAACGTAATAGACTGATGTTTTGCTATAGACAGGAATGAGAAGTGGCGATCACTGCAGAGCTTGTCAACGAACCTGGCAACTTTCTTGACTTCAACAGGTGCTGTCTGCACTCTCACAAACAACCGTACGTAAAAATCTATTGAGAGAGACAACAGTGGCTGTATGTATCGACCATACCGCGCGGCGGACGTCGATATGGTGTGAAGGACTAGCCGAAGTGCCTAATATCACGTCATGAGTCATAGATAGGGACCAATAACGCGAGCTTACCACTTCATGAGAATATTCGGCCTTAACGGAAACACCGCCATAATTGGAGAAGCTGTTGCCTCGCTAAATATGTGCACCACATGGCATTCCCAAAGTGTGTGATTTACCATTTCTCTGGATAGTTATTCGTTGCCAGGACGGAGAGATCCGTGCATGTGACGCATAAAAGACCTGCATTGTCTTGGTGAAGCTGATGTAGATTGATAGAACAAGGGTAATCACCTCCATCAGTGGCACATTGAACGGCGGCGTCAATGAAAGGAGCCGCGGTGCCATATGGGTCCAGATCAACGACGTCTACACGGTTCCGTTCGAGGGAGTGTGAGTACATCAAAGCGCTGAATGGGAATGAGACACATCAATCATTGACGTTGATGCGATGCTTTGGGAAAACTGCTAACCGAGCATCGCCTTCATTTACCCTGACCTTTCCTTGGCTTCCGGCAGCTTCGACGTCCTGTCCATTCCCTTCCGTGGCTGTGCTGCCCAGACCGTTCAATTCTACATTCCGCTTCATTGCCGCTGTAGCTGAGGGTGACAGGTCGTTTGCTATCACATATCTGAGAATTGGTGTAAGGATGATGACATGATGGGAATAGCAGGCGGACCTGACGAGAGGTATTTCTTTGGCATAACGAATAGAACGTAACCCAGTGGCAGATAGTGCTTCTAATATCACGACTTTGTGAGGTCGGTACTGCAAGGGGGGGCTGTGAAGAAGGGCACAGCCTTGAGGGGGCAGATCCTCACCTCCACTTCTTTCGCGTGAGTGGCAGCGTCTGAGGTTGTAGTAGCAGCGCCTTCAGCCTTCACAGTCGCAGCTGTGACTGATACGCTAATGTTCGTGAGGGGGCTGCAGATAAGATGGCACGGACCGTTCACCTTTCCTGCACGACAGTCTCTTCGATCTTGGGACGTTTCCTATCGGGCGGGGGCACTTTCTCTGCCTTCTTGAGTTTCCTCTCCCGCACCTGTCTCCATCGCTCTTCCTTTGTCCGGTTCAGTTCTTCGCTCCAAACAGTGATGGCAGCGACGCTCAGATCCCTATTGAACTCTTGTACTGGGTTGAGAAAGGCTTCATTATTGGATGGCAAAAGAATGTGGGAGGTGTTCTCGGTGTGGAGGGTAAATCCATCAGGGACCGTAAACGAACTCGGCGAGGGGATAGCCATCTGGCTTATGCACCCTCGTATCCTAGTTGCTGTAAGCCTCACTTGACGAAAAATACGGGGAAATACACTGTAAGCCAGGTTTGGATTAAGGGGAAATACGTAATACGAACACACCACAAATCTCCATCCAACTCAGGGCGCCGCTTAGCCGTCAATTGATCCCCATTGGTACCTCATCTGAACACAGAAATCTGTAACTCGTCCTTATGTTTAAATTGGTCAACCTTCACACGGCAGATTACGCGCTACGAGCATCGTGATGTCCTGTATTGTATAGTAACACTATTAGCAAATACAGTACCATTGTCTGGAAAATACAACACTACTGTCCGCTGTCCGTTGTCCATTGTCCATTGTCAGGGTCCGTTGACATCGTCCTTGTCGAGCCATAGATAACTACCGATACAGCGTCACATAGCGCTCAGGCTCAAACTAAGATAATTGGTCCGTAAGCTGCGCGCCTGATCAATATTCAAACTCTTCTGCTACAAGGTCAATGGACCCGCTGTTATCTCCACGTCGAACCCGCAGGGGCTCTATTTGAGCCGCGACCGCCTTTCGAATGACCGCGTTCAGTGTCGTCGGCCCACAAGCTTCGTTAAATCGCGCTGAGTAAGACTGAATATTATCATGATGTTAAAAGAAACTGCTCACATGCAACAACGATACGACCATGGGCAGTAACCACTTCATCTCGCAGGATCAAGTCAAGCTTCGGTCGCCCTGGCCTCGCAAACTCGGCCATAATCCTGATGTCTCGCATCTCCTGGTCACAAAGTTCAAGTTTCAGTTCCTCTGAAGCTGCGTGGATCAAGGCCTGCATGCTTGACGCCTGGGATGTCAAAGAGGCCGTAGACCCCTGCTTCCAATCCTGGGACCGTTCGGCAGGCTGGAACACATCAACAGAAGGTCTGACAGAGTTCGGACTGCATCCAGGGCTAACGGGACTCAAACTAGCGCGGTTCTCCGGAGGGCAAAAGGAGGACAACAGCAGTTCGCCAGTCTCTTCAGGGAGCGCGGGTAAGTCTGTCTGGCTCTTTGACCCGGCATCGTCCCTCCGTTCCGGAAATGGCGCCGCTCTGCGGGACACTCTCGTCTTGCGAGTAAGGGCTCGTCGTATTGTACCCTCCTTTTTGAGCACGTTGTTAAGAGAACTCTCACCTGGCATCCGGTCGTCGTTTTCGCCATCGAAGTTGGTAAGGTCCAACCAATGCTCTTCGTGACCTAGTTCTCCACTTTCCTTATACTCTCCATTATAGTAAGATAGATCCACATAACCGTCATCGGCTCTTTGTGCGTCAATGAGATCCTCTTGGTTAAGTGAAATGCCCTTTACTTCGATTACCGTGGACGGAGCCGGAGAGGGTGCATCAGGAATATCGGACATCGCCACGCTTCCAACATCACGCAATCCCCGGGATTGGGGGACTGGAGGATTGAAATTTGTCACGAACAGGTCGACTTGGAGTGATTCCGGCGGAACGAGTAGTTTACACCGATGCAGAACACTTGCGCACCATTGCATATGAGCTGTGCAAGGATCGTTGATAAAGGCATTTTTCGATTGCATAGGAACAGCTCACCAAAGTCCCGTAAGATCCATATGAACCGGATTCGTCGCATTGGGAACACCTTGCTTCTCCCCACATTGCCGCCCAGATAGCGGCCGTTCCTCCCCGCCATACATAGGCAAAGATATTCCAGAACCGAAACCCCAAACGATACTCCTGATCCACCGGAGACAATCATGGCAGTAGAATATAGGTTCCAATTGGTACGCGCCGGGGATCCAAAGGGGCCGTCAACCCAGGCCTTCATTAATACGCCTGTTGGTGGTAAGGTGGTCCCCACAGGTGCTTCTTCAGCTGGATGTCGACGTCCATTAATGAGAAGTCCGACAACTGTTGTCCACAGTTCCTTGGTCCAACCATTTTTGGCACGAATAAGAAACATTATCATTCGGCCATCATGCCCTGACTTTTGTATGTCGCAGACGGATGCACAAGTAAATGGGTGGGAGACGAATTTATTTATGGAAGGAATGCAGAGAAGAAAGTGTTGTCCTGGGGCCCAAGTGAGGTGACCCGGAGGTATCAGGCGTAAACGTATGGTGCGACCCGCAAGAACCTCTGCATGGGCATAACCAACGGGGATAGAAAACGTGGATGGCACTGGGGGTAGAAGGCTGTGGGTGGACGATGAGAGTCGGTCGATGTGATAAAGCGGGGGCTTCGAAGATGTGGGAGACAAAGAGGGTTGTGGATGACGAGACAATCCCTGGGCATAGCTTTCACGGTCGGCGGCAAAATTGGCAGGCTCGACATCTGGAAACAAAGAAGCCATTTCCCAGCCTTGGCTGTGGGTAGAAAACTTCGGGTCCCCTGAAGGTACTGGAGAGATAGAAACGCGACTACCCAAGAAACCGTTCACATACATCCAGTTTGATGCGCGCCAGATTCTCTCCCCGGCCCATAAGAGAAGAGCGAGCCAACACCACCACCACAGAGGCGGATGATGGAGCGCAGACATCACAATGGTAGCAGGAACAAGGACAACGTGGAAAGCATAAAATATCTCGTAATGCTTCTCTCGGATGGACCCTAATGACAGCAAGATGAGAAGGCTGAATAGACCGAACGCCTAATTTAGATGTCAAATAAGTGCCTAGTCAGGGATATAGACGATACGAGGAAATGTGCTTACCGTCCAAGCATAGATAAATCTTGGGTAATACCAAGCATAGACATAAGCAATTTTGCCCGTGCCCTTGCGTGTGTCCTTAAACAACTGTACACTCCATAATGTTGCATGCAAAGCTGTCATGGCCCAAATGAGCCGGCCCGTCCAGCGGTGGAGCAGGATTAGCTTGTCGAAGTGAATATGCGTGAGAAAGGATATGGCGAAAATGGCGAAAGGAGGACGCTTGAGGACAAAAAGGACGCAAAGAGGGAAAAGAGCGAATGCGATAAGACCCGCTCTATCTCCAGAGGTCCACCAGGCCTTTTGGATGGTATATTGAGGTTTGTATGCTGTAACGTCGGGGACCACGGCGCGCCGGAACTCCCACATCCTCTTTGCTGGAGCGATGTAATCGGGTCCTAAGAAGGTCACCGCCAGACATCCAGCGGTCAAGGAGAAGAAACAAAGCAGTTGCGCATTCGACGGCAAAAGAAGTGGTTGCTTGTGGCGTTGGCCGCTCTTCTTTGCCTGCGCCAAAGAATGCTTTTTGCGCCATGTCCTACGCCGCAAAGACCATTTGCTCCAATAAGCACCGAAGGTTCTTGCTCGCAAACCAAGAGAATGGAAAACTGTGAACGTGAGCGTGACAAGGCCTATTGCCAGCCAGAAGATGTAGGCATATCTCCAGCTTGTCTTGCTAAGTGCGTGGATCTGGAGATAGGCCGTGAACCATTCAACGTCATCCGTAAAATCAGGTGTTGTCGGGTTAGGATTGGGTTGCTGGGTAGGTGATTGGAGCGTAGACATTCTGATTGGCGGGGACGGCGGGAGGGTTCGCCACCTTGGAGGCAAGAAGTGAGGGGGGGAAAAAGCAACGCTGTTTGTGTTGGCCAGTCTGAAATAAAATATTTATGTCGGCTGCTAGGCCAAGAGCGTACCAGACGCGGCCTCTGTAGACCGAGTACCCTCGGATGGACGAAGACGGGCAAACAGCCAAAGCACGGCGAGGCGGAAGCAAACATGGATGTTAGGTAGTCATTCACGTGCTGTTCACTTCACGCCGCGCCACAACGGAAGCATATTGTGGGTTCAGGTAGTTGGTCAACCAGGTGCGACCACAACTACTTTAAAACAACACTGGGGCTAAACGGGTCTCGCCTTTCCTCCATGAAACGAGTAGCAGACCCAACGAGCGATAGAGACAAAGTCGCGTACGGGTGGCACCAGTGGCAGTGTTGGTCATGAGCATAAAAAATGGCGCCCAGGCACCGCTCTTCATCGATACATCATTGATCCCCCAAGTCAGACGACTTCGATCGTTGTCCCAGAAACGGCGGGTGATTAATGGGGACGCATGTCCGACTGGACGCCTACGCTTTTACACCAGGAATACCGTTTCTGTCACAACATCAAATCCTGTGTTGGACGGAAGCACGGAGCTCTAAATCTAAATGATAGACTTATTTGGTCCTAACTACCTTCCGTCATTTCGATCCCGTCATCACCATCCGTAGCAACGGCTTGCCATCCAAACCCAGGAGTTCCCATTGACTGGCCATAAAGTCGTGACAAAAGGGGAGATAGAAATGCTGTGAAGGGGCCCCAATAAGCAATGCACGTCGGAATTGTGGAAGGTATGATGCGTACGGAATCTATTTTGTAAGGGTATCGAAGCTCCACGTCGTGTGATATAGTACATAGGGATGCCGGCCAAGACAAACCCTGGGTTTAGTTCAGAAAAACTTCGAGGAAGCAATCCTAACCGCACGCACCAAGAACCGCCAGGGCTTCTAGCGGAGCGGCAATAATGGGCATGGATAAGAGGAACAAGGCGATCTGGTCGGGGTCGGCATCTGTCCGAGAAAAGTTACAAAGTACGCACAGCACAGAATATTAGGGGTGTCGTGATCCATGTTTTATATGGTCTACATATCGAGGCTTGTAGCTGATGATCTGCTTCAGGGGCGAATGGACCTACCTCTCCAATGTTGGCTCTTTGATTCTCAAAATTATAAGGCCCAGAACCTTTGAGCGGCTAAGTTATCGGTAGAAGCGCCAACCGAGAGACGTACAGTAAGAAAATAAAATGCCCAAGATGCTACCACGGCGAAGTTGATGAGGGAGCGAAAACCGCCACCCAAAAGGATAAAGGCAATTGTGATGCTCGCTTGAAGAAACATCGCATTCATGGGGGTCTGCCTAGTCGAGTGTAAGCGTCCGAACAAAGCAGGTAGATATCCTTCTCTGCCCGCAGCATAGATTAAACGTCCTGCCGTAAAAAAAGAGCCTATCATTCGAGTTAGGATGCCATTAACACGCATAGGAAATGGAGACACACCATTTAACGCTCCAAAACACGAGAATGCGACCATGAATGCGAAGACGGATCCCCCCATCGGGCCTAAAAGAGCACGACCAAAGTCGAGAGCGACTGTATTGCTAAGACCTACGGTATTCTATTGCAGTTTAATAACCAAAACGTGAACAAATACAAGACGGGATAGATACCTTATCGAGCACCACAAAGTAGGACACATTGGCAAGCAGAAACAACAACTAAGGCAACGTTCAGATAACTGGCGTTAAAAAATGTTGAATAGAACCGAACCGTCACAGTGATCATGCTAAGATGTATCACTCGTGGAATGTTCCTTTCAGGTTCAGACATCTCACCGCCAACATAGTTCACTTGGTCCCAACCATCGAACGCCCAGAGACCTGAATAGAAAGCAAGGGCATACGCCGACGGGCTTGTAGATGTCCCATCAAATATAGGCGTCGTAAGCGAGGTGGTTGCTCGACCCCTTGTCAACTGAATGAGACCAAGTAGGGTGATGGATATCTTCGGGAGTCAAAAATAGTCCATCAAGCGAGTAAGAACATAACATACCAAGGACAGGACCTGGAACGAGGATAGTGGGTATCACCGAACCCCGAATGTAGATTCATGCGCACCTTCACACTTGTGAAGACGACGGCAATTCTAGTTCCTAAACGTGGGGTGATGACACACACAAAGGTAACTATTGAAACGGCCGCGATCGCCGTCACCTGGATGGCCCATTGTGGAATCTCGTCCGGTGAAACATCGCTACGAGTCGTATGCCATAGCAGTCTATTGAGATATTCTGCGAATATGAGACTGACGACAGCGTTGCCCCCTTATACATACTGGATTTAGTCGTTCATCAGCTAAGAGTACATGAGACGGTACCAGGTTTCAGCGCAGATATGGCCGTCCAGGCGAACAAATAAGATACGAGCGGACCGTAAGAGTAGGCGAGGTATGCTTGAGCTCCGCCACTCAATGGTATCGCGGATCCCAGCTCCGCAAAGCTACTTGCGCCAGTCCAACCCAATAAACCAGATAATAACCATACAATAAGACTGGCACCGACACTCCCGGTATTTGCGACCACCACACCAGGCGATGAGCTACGACGCCCTCAGTGTTTCATGCAGTCACAGTGCGGCATTGACATACAATATACCCGACCCAATCTGCACGGATAAATCAGCAGCCCAACTTGGAACGAAGTGAGTTCGAGCTCACCTGTGAACCCACGACTAAGGCGACG
This sequence comes from Lactifluus hygrophoroides, assembly GCA_003314055.1. Classification (NCBI taxonomy): domain Eukaryota; kingdom Fungi; phylum Basidiomycota; class Agaricomycetes; order Russulales; family Russulaceae; genus Lactifluus; species Lactifluus hygrophoroides. The sequence continues at coordinate 9,785 of QLPC01014452.1, forward strand.
CCTAAGGAGCAAGATATCACGACCCGATTGAGCGCATGGCATTTTCAGGCTTACCATTGATTAACCCAATGTTTTTCTCCCCGATAACACTTCGAATTTCGTCCGGTTCGCTCAAGCTGGCGCTCAACGGTAACAGGTCCCGTTCAAAGCCCAAGCTGGATATGGAAAACGAACGTGCTCTGCTGAGCCCTGGAGGGGCAGCGCCTTCGAGTAGTTCAAGAGCCCTCAATGAGTCATCGGAATCATTAGAAGATCTAGAGCGAAGCGGTGACAGTTCTTGTCCAGAGAATTTCTGAAGCTGTCGCGAGTTGACGCGTGGGTCTCTGCCAGTAGGCATTGAAGGTAAATAAATGTACCAATTCTTCACAGCCGGACCGGATAACCCCAAGTTGGACGGTCACACGGGTCACGCCTATGGTAACCTGTCACAGTAGTAGGGCGTAAGTAAAAAGTGTCCAACTTCAAGTTGTGATGCTGTGATGCATCTTTCTGTTAAAGGTTGGACAATACACTGCGTTGATAATGTACAAAGTAAAAGAAGTAAATGTTCGAATACCAAACGCGAGTCAGCTAAGTAGTTCCTGCTCTCATCACGTGATGCGTTGGACCCCGATACTTTCGATAAAGTAAATTTATAGACGTTGGTCTCCCTGGAAAAGATATGGCAAAAGTTCTGCTACTGCCAGGCCGGTAGGCCCAGAGGTGTCACGGTTTTTATTATAACTCATTTCTATGTGGTCAAGTCATGAGCAATACAATAGTCGCCAATTGCACACGGTATGGGACTGGCGAATGCACCAAATGACATCGATTGTGAGTGCGAGCGGCACTCTAATCTAGATTGTGTGGAGCCCCTCGACTAGTGCTTCAATCTTCATGAAGAGCCTGTGCTGCCACTTGATGGATGTCGATACAACGCTCCTGACATAACTTTAGACCCTGAAGTCATTCGGAGTTGGTCAACGAATCAAAGGAGAGAATTAATTATTGCTCACCTGAAATGCCTTGGCCGGGAGGATGCGACCAGTTTGCCAAACACTTGTCGTCAAGCCTAGAGCAGGCATACATGCGCACAGTAACATTCCGGAGGCCACCCGAACTTCTTCTTCTGTAGGATCCAACCATATATCTTCTCCAACGACAGCCTGATAGTCTGACTGTGAGGAAATATAAGAACGAAAAAGGTAGCGTGAACTCACTCCAGCACATGATACGACCAAACCTAGCATCTCTATTCCTGCCTTCGCGAGGGAGGTAGATGCAGCAACGGTGGCCGCTGCGACGCAGCTCTCGATGCCATCACACTCGATGACGGTGACAAATATATCAATGACAGACTTTGGCAGCAAATCCAGCCGCACACTGGAAGTCAATGCTTGTTGAACAAGATTGGCTAGGGACCTGTCTTCCGCATCCTACGAGTTGACAAAGTGAGAGGACAAGTACCCGAATAGTGTCAATCGTGTCTCACTCGGATGGGCGTTCTTCTAGCCAGCGATGAGAACGGCGTGAATTTAACTTCAACATTCAGCCTCCCGACTTCGTGGTATGCGGAACTCTTCGGTTGACGAGGGCCGTACCTAAGGGAGGCGAAACGGCCGGATCAGAGCAAAGCACGACAGCCACAAGGTAGACCCACACAGCGCATGCTATTTTAGTGCGCTCGGTTTCAATATATGCAGATCCATTCGCTTGTTTGATGAAGCCAGTCTTTAGAACTATCTACGTCGCCCTGAGTTAGCAAGAAGTATAAGAGGAATACCCTCGCACATATAGGGCGGATGTCCTCAGCCTGTCTTTTCCGACGCCTTTCACCCAGCTTCCAGTCCTTATATAAGGCATCTGGTTCATCATCGAAAATGGGTTGAAAACTCTCATTCGGACCGTTGACACGTCTTCTGTCGTGGCCGCTCTGCGCCATCGAGGTCGCTCGAGGTGGGGGTGATATAATACAGATTAATAGATTCAACTTCAACTTGTAGAGCAGTAATCCCACGTTTACGTAATGAAACTCTCTTTCTCCCTTACCAGCAAGGCCTCCGCTAAACCAGTTGGTGATGCACCATCACTCAAACGTCCGGCTGCCTTCGCATCACTTGATGACGACATCTCTGGCGACGATGCACTCTCATCTGCGCGTGGTGGTGGCACGGGAAACAGCGACCTCGTAGCACAAAATGTTCTATTGTCTAAATCTGCCAAGAAACGCATGGAGAAGGAAAAGCAGGTTGATTCCACGGTCTATCAATACGACGAAGTATGGGATAGCATGCAGGATTCAAAAGCTAAACAAAAGGAAGTTAAGGAGCGCGAGTCCAAGGAAAGAAAAGTAAGCTGCTGTAGGGTGTTGCCTTCGTAATGAACTGAATCATGTTCCTTATAGCCCAAATATATTAGCGGCCTGTTAACATCAGCTGCAACGCGTAGGCTGGATCATCTGAGAGCAGAAGAAAAAATGATCCAGAGGGAGAGAGAAGCAGAAGGTGATGAGTTTCGTGACAAAGACGCCTTCGTTACCCAAGCATACAAGGACCAGATGGCGGAGGTGCGAAGGGCAGAGGAAGAAGAGAGAAAACGAGATGGTGTGTACTCCATTGCTATCGCACCAACACCCTAATTGATACCTTAGTAGAACTCGAAAAGAAGCGTGGACCATCCGGAGGCATGGCGCACTTCTACCGCAAATTGTTGGATGAATCGGAACAGAAGCATGAAGAAACTGTTGCGGCGACACAAGCGACTTCGAAGACTGTGAAAGGCCCACAAGGGTCTACCCCCAATCTCACTATCGTCAGACCTCCAGAGCTCACTCCAAAATCGGACGCAGAGCTCGCCAGTCTTGCTCGGGAGCAGGGCAAAGATGTAGAACTCAACGAGGACAACCAAATCGTTGACAAGCGCGAACTTCTTTCTGCTGGTCTGAACCTTTCTGCTCCAAATACGAGGCGACTTGGTCTTCATACGCCGAGGAAAGATGACGCTCCTGCTGTGCAGAGTCATCGCGCGGTTGGGACAGCTGCTAGCCGGAAAGAAATCAATGAACGGAGGATGCGGGAGATCACAACCCAGTTTGCGGAAGAGCAAGAAAGGGCGGTGAAGGAGAAGCAACAACAGGAAAGCGAGGCAACAGCCCGCCTAGTCGCGAGACGAAACAACGATACGGATATTCAGAGGGCATTAGAGCGATATCAAGAACGGAAACGTCGAAAATTAGAGCAGAACTTAGAGAAGACGGAATCTTGATACTGTAATCTATACTGCCTTCGGTCGTTGTGACTCCTCATAGTGTATCGTCTGGAATGCACGTTTTGAGGTAGACTTATAAAGCAGCCAGCCATCCAAATGCTATGGCACACAGGAGAATGCACGAAATGATTTACAGTAATCGTCCTGTACTTGACGGTTTTCGGCCCTTACTGTAAGTTATAGGATAAGTCAAAACATTGGCGACGGCCCGCGGCATTAAGTAGTTGCCACACCAGCCCGAATCTTTACCTACAACATGGAAGACGGGAACAAGACGAAGAAAACAGTCTTCATCGGAGGAATAGGCGAAGACGTGAACGAAGAGATAATACTGGAGGCATTCTCAACATTTGGTGCGCCGTCTTTCCAACTGGGTGTTTTTCAACACTGACGATATTTTCCCCATAGGTGACATTATTGACGTCCAACTCCCCACAAATGCAACGGGAAGACCGCATGAAAATCGTGTGTCTATCACTGCCAAGGTCATTGATAACTTACTCATTGATGTAGCTGCGGATTTGAAGCACCGTGGTTATGCCTTCGTCACTTTTTCATCTGCTGGTGACGCACAAGACGCCATCGACAATATGGATTTGAATGAACTGCGTGGTAGAGTTTTGAAGGTCAGCCTCGCGAGACCTATGAAGGGAGTGGCCCCACCGACGGGTAATAGAGCAAGTGAGTAATCCTGTATTGGATCGCATGAGGAGTTCTGCTAACCGGGTCCTTCCTTCTCTCAGTCTGGGAATCTGAAGAATGGCTCAAACAACACGCTAAACCACTTTCCGGTGGTGGAGGAGGTGAGGAGGCAAAGCCGTGATATAAATAACATGTTGAAACACCTCTTAGGTTTACGAGGGCAGCGAAATGGCGAGCCCGATGCCGCAGAACAACGCGATACGGAAGAAACGAAAGACGCAATACAGGAGGATCGATAGACCACAATCTGATTGTACGTTATACTATTCAACATGATCACTCCGCCTGACTGCCAGGATAGCATCGCGGCGCGAACTTCCCTCCATTTCGTATTATGGTGGCAAACCCCTAGGCTGATTCATCTCAGAATCATTAAACTGAGCCCTCGCCCGCTTAATATCCTCCTGCATGAACAATAACTCCTCCATTCGAGCAAGTTTTTTAGCGTCAGCCGGACGCGATAGTGCCCTACGAAAGTCCTCTATTGATAAACGGGATTTCTTTGTCGGTGCAAGGGCAGTTTGGCACTGAATAGAAATCTGTTATCGTGATGAAAAGTTAAAAGTACAGGAGACATCTACCACGTCCGCGATGTATTCCACGAGTATTTCCTCCATAACATTGACAGTATCGTTCGAAGGGTTTCTGTCGTCTCCAAAGCCGAACATCAAATTGCGGACTGAAACGAAAGTCAGTTTGTGACTTGCAACGAATGAGTGACCAAAGAACGCACGCTCTTTGGTGAACAGCCCTTTAAAGTTGGACTGTTTTTTGTATCCGCGAGAAGAAGGGCCACTTGCTGCACTGGTTCCAGCATTTTCACGGGAGTATGTAGGGTTATATGCAGTAAAAGTTGTCCGCTGGGTGCTCGTAGGTAAAGTTGTAGTTGCCGTAGTAGCAGTTGCCTGGGCAGTAGTAGGCTTTGCCAATGAACTGGTAGGTTGATAATAGCTATATGAGTAGGGCCATGCGGCGCCGTAGCCTGTAACGGCCGTTCCTGGATATGCACCAGGTGTGTAGGGATATGCGCCGGGTGTCTGAGTGTACGAGTATGTACTATACGGATACGCCCCCGAGGTCGCCGGGTGCTGCCCTGCTTGAGAAGGGTAGTATGCCATGAAGTGTTCCGCCTGTGTTGGTCCTAGTCGTGAAATGTGAGATGTCAAACTGGTTGAACGTTGAACTGCAGGCGACAATCGCCGTACAGCCTG
>QLPC01014503.1:0-10206 GCA_003314055.1 Lactifluus hygrophoroides
GGACGAGGAGCGTACATTGTGTTCCTTTGCCTTAAAGAAAAAAAAGGACGTGCACGCCGCAGTTGATGCATGAGCTCGAGTGTCGCGCGCGATTGAATGGAGAAGGGAGACACACACACCTGCGCCTGGACCGCCAAGGACGAATATCACCGACACTTTTTCTTTGTTGAATATAGGTTTCTTGGACCCAGGAAGATGGAGGGCATCAGAGATGATCTCTACGAGGTTGGGTGCCATGATCGTGGTCTTGATCAGGAGAGTGAACTGGCCAGATGAGCGGGTGATCGTTCGGGCGGGGACGTGAGGAAGCGGGTGCGGTGGCTGCGCGGTGATGAACGAGAGCGTAAAATGCGGCGAATGAAGAGAGAGCCACTACGACGAAGAGTGCCGGGTTTGGTGCACCTCTTCCACTCGGTGGAGGCATCCACGACGCTCGCCGATTAGTTGTGATTGGTGATTAGATTGGGCTCTCGTGTCCCGTCCCAGAGTCACGCCGTGTTGGCTCAATGTTGGACCTCCGACACGACCACGGCGCACTCATTCACGTCGTTCGCGCCTGCGACAACGCCGACGCGCCCGATCTCGTCGCTATTGGGGGCGAAAACACCGTCTCTGTGCTGCTTATCGTGTGTGCCATTACCTTTTTGTAACACCCGTGTGTTCATCATCGACGCGTATAAAAGACAGACACGTCTGCGGACCCAATCGCGTCCTTCCACATAGGCTGTCGTATCACTGCCCTTGCATGGTCACCTCGTGCAGTTTCCCCCTCGTCATCAGATCAATGGCTTACCGAGTAGGGCGATATTCTCTTTCCGCCACCAGACTCACAGTCGCGCTTTTTCTGAATCCCCCCATTTTTCAGGCTAACAGCCGCATCCTCAGACTTTGGTCTACACCTCCTCACAAAATCTCCCGATGTCGAAGAGGACATCTTTCCCTTTGGCGGTGGGCTAAGCGGCCATCACGGACCCGTGAACGAGATGACCTTCTGCGGTGGTCCGACGGACGACTCTGCACGCTACGTCGCGACCGTCTCCGGTATGAACCCACTCACTTCCTCCTCTCCACTACTTAATCATCGCCTCAGACGACAAAATGCTCATGGTTTGGGACCTCCGCCCGCACATCGATATACGCTCCGGTCCACTATCGCGCTCACCCTCCGACGATCAGATGAGCGGCAGTGTCCCATCCAGCTCGCGCCCACAACCAACGGCGTACGTCATCTCGTTCCCGCACGCACTCACCTCCGTATGCGCACACGCCTCGACGACCAAAGAACTCCTCGTCGCCGACGTGCGCGGCTCGCTCTCACTCGTTGACTGGCGCTCTGATCCCTCCCACGCGTCTACCACCGACGCATGGCACCATCCACACCTAATTGAGTTTTCCGCGCCGCGCGCCATCGCAGGAGGCGCAGGCGCATTCCCAGCCTCGGCTGCCTGGCAACAAGCCAATCCAGATATGTACGCCCTTCCCCTCTCTCCCCCTGTCTTCCCGACAATCGCCGTCACTCACTTTTCTTTTCACCGTCTGTTGTGGATGTGGATAAAAGTATCGGCGCCGTACACCGCTCACGTTTCTCCCTGTGGGACCTCTCCAAATTACAAGGTGGCAAACCGATGCTGAGCGGGGCCTCGTTCCCCGAAGGCGCCCACCGTTTCCGCTGGTGCCCGACCTACCCGGAATATTTCGCCATTTCTACGCGTAGCGCTGGTAGTGGTGGCAGTGGCAGTGGTAGTGGTGGCGGCGGCGGGCGCGGTGCGACAATCCATGTACACAGCGCATTGCATGCACGCGTCCACGTCGAACCAACCGCGTTCACGCTCGCGCCGCGCCCGCTCTGTGTACGTGACTTTGACTTTGTGCCGCTCAAGGGGATCCCGCGGATCGCAGCGGCAGTCGGACACGAACTGATTGTATTCTACATCGGCGTGGAGTGAAATAATGTGAAGGCGGAAGGCGAACGCGGCCATTTCTTATTTCGGTTGTCATTACGGATCGACCTTTACCGATACATGTTTCCTCTCCTGCTACTCCGGTGTTCATTTTTTTCACCCCTTTCCGACCTTCAATCTCCGCTAGCATATTAGGGGTGTGTTAGTCTGATCAATTTCATACGACGGCGTTCAAACTCTATAAAAGTCCGGCAGATATTGAGTACATGAAGGAACAACCAGGTCATAGGCTGGGTTGGGTGCGGCTAACTAAGATACGATTCTACAATAGATAATTTACAAACACGTTGAACCATAGGGCTAGGGCTTAAAGGCTTTGCAACATCGAGGCGTAAGGGACTGTGTACACATGAACGACACATCGAAACGAGACCAAAGGCAGTGAGACAACAAGCAATAAAAGAAAACAGAAAGATACGCAGGCGTGTCATCTATAATCCGTAACCGGGAGCATTGGAGTGCATGTGGTGGTACGCATATGGCTGGTGATTGCCGACGCTCCGCCCATTCCCGTATCCCTGAGGATGTGGGGGCGGGTGATGTTGATGTGGTGACGAAGCAGGTGCATTCGGGATGTTCTGTCCCGTGTACGTCTGATCGACGGCCTCGCCAAAGCCAAGCTCCCGAAACATATTGTTCCAGTACCGCATGTCATCCGACTGCGTGGGTCCGGGCTGTCCTGGTTGGGGAGGCTGAGCTAATGGCTGAGACGACCCATAAGTATTGTACGCTGACGTGCCATTGGCCTGCGCCGGGGCACCTCGCACACCGTCAACTGCCATTGGCTCGTGAGGGGAAGTAGCCATGCCAGACGACGTGGGGGACATCGAGTAGAAGGGTTGATGAACACTGGCACAATTCTGCACGTCATCAAGCATCTGCTGGGGATATACCGGAGGCTGTTGTTGCGACACTTGCGTATTTGTGGACACCGTAGACTCTCGCCGCGATACTGTTGGGCACATCTCATTAACTGGGTCATACGTAATTTTACAATGTGAGGCTCACGGCGAGTTTGACCGTCGTCCCATGATTTTTGTTGCTGAGACCTGAAGACATCTTGCGCTACCAGCTCACGCAAAAATCTCGCATGGTAAGCAGCACCTTTACACGCAGGGGACAGGTGCGACGCCTCCTCGTAAGCATCGGCTGTTTTCGATATGATCGAGTGGATTTCGCTGGTCGCCCCCTCATGTAACTCCGCCAATGTCCTTGAACTGCGGAGGAGCTGACAAAGGCCCCGTCAGACGATCTCTTTCTCTCTCTCTCTCTCAAAAAAAAAGATCACAGTACCTTCAACAGAAAAACGGCAGAATATGCTGTCATCACTGTGATAGATTCCTGGCCGTAGCGCTGGTACAGAGTAAGCATTGATATCACATATGAGCGGGAAATTGCGTACAAGCATGGCCATTGTTGCAAAATCGTTTGAAACAATGAGAAGATTTTCCTTGGCACTCGTGTAGCACGCTGACAGCGCTTGCACACTGGGTGTCGTGCGGCTTGACTAATATCGGTCAGTTCTCGGATCACAAGGAAGTGGAGCCCGGAAACTTACGGGAGACATAGCTGCTTGAATACCAAAACTGTTCAAGAACAATCGCACATGCAGTCGGAAGAAGCTGAGGAATGACATGTGGAACGATTCGCCATTGGCGCGCCGCATCTCGTGATGCCATGTGTCCATCCATTGGGTTAACTTGCCGTTACAGTTTCGCAGTAGCACCTCTTTATTGACATCTGTGTGCGCTGCACCGGGGATGCCCTTGTGTAAATAGAAGACATCTGTGGTCTCAGCCTGCGCAGAGAGAAAAGTCAAAATCAAGAGAAGCCAGACGAAAGTCATCGTTACTCACGGCAATTCGGCGTAACTGTACAAAAGCAGCGACAATCACGTCTTCCGGGCGAAATGGGGTTCCCCCCTCTTCGTGCCAATTAGCCGAATGCCGGACCAGGTCATCCTGGCAGGAGCCATGAAACATCATCACCCAATGACACTGCCAAGTGACTCCTACCTCTGGAAGCATCCATTGACGTCCTGTTTGCATGCTCAGACTTCGGTCATGCACAAACAAGACGAGGTAGGTGCGCTCGTTGTTACGGCGCTCCCGGAGTTGCAACTCCGTCTCGTTTGGAGGAGGTGGCGAGACATATCGGTTGAGGCCTAACTCAACAGCCATACGGCAGGCCTGCACAAATTATCACAACCCGCAGGGCCTTATTACTGCGGAAAACACCCACCAGTCCAATGTACATCCACGTACGCTGCGACACATGAGCCCAAAAGGGTTTATCTGCACGCATTTAAGCACTTACAGTATCCTCTGGATCTTTCCAGTAGGTAAGGCAAGCGAAGGCTTGAACCACCTCGACGGACTTCAGGTTTTCTGCAAAAGCTTGTACAGCAAACTCGTAAGCGAGCTTCTGACATGGCTTGAACGATTCAGGCTTGAAGAATTTGCAACCGGCCATGAGTAAAACTGTGAAGAGGAAAGGACACTTGGAGCGAACGTATTCGGTGGTATGCAGAGTGGGGTCAAAAAGGTTTACAAAGGGGTTGAGACGTAAGAAAACGAGGTCAAATAAAACTTTGGCGTTCGATTCATCCAAGATGCCCGCAGATACTGGGTCTTTTAAGGAGGTGAATAGAGAAGAGCTTGCTGCATGGGAGGACGTTGTTGAATTAGACCGATCCGATCGAAGACAGCTGGTAGGATTTTCATGCGAAGGATTAAGGATGGTCTTGAAAAAAGAATGACGCTGATTCTCCCTACGAATGAGATCCGCAGGGAACATGCCGTCTTGCTTTTCTTCGCTTTCATTATCTTCCTCGTCCGTGGCTGGCCGTAATTTGGTATCAACCCGGTCATCTGCGTCAAAACGAGTGGATATGTTGAGGGGAGGGAGATCGCTTGTATAATGACCGGGGGACCTCGTCCGGGCTTCCCCACGGCGCACACGCCAATCAGTTGGGGACATGGATGAAGATGAGGACTCGAGGGCTTGAGATTTCAACTTGGCGTTGTTGAGACCCTTCTCAAGGCGCCTGAGCATCTTGGAAGCCTCGGATAACCTGGACAACATGATGAGGATATCGTACACCCGGGTAAAATTAAACGAACTTGGAACCTGGCTTTCTGCCCCGTCGATGTCTCTCGAACACGCAGCTATGGAGAGTGAGAGGAAGTGTTGGCAAACGAGATGAAGGAAGTACATACTCGACACCGGTGCGCCTACAGCGTTGACAAGGTTGAGAACCGTCCTCTGCACCGACGCATTTCATCTGAGTGGTGGATGATAAGAAACGAAGATTCTGTACAGTAAAGTGGGAATGCAAACTTTAGCTGCGCGGCAGACTGTACACGCTCGAGCTCCTCTGACAACAGGGGTCTTGCCACTAGAGAAGAGGAGTGAGGGAACGAGATGGGGATGAGAGGCAAGGCGTGGACGCACGACGACTTTGCTTGCTGATCCTCGTGATGGTCAGCGGAATCAGTGTTTTGAGGGGAGTTCATCTCTGTTGGCTTGTTAGATTAGCGGAGAGTAGAGTGATTGCCAGCAAGAGCAGGATTGAAAGGAGACCGGACGAGGTCAGATTATAATTCGAGTGGGCCAAATGGGCGTAAAGGTGAAGCAGGTAGAAACTGGCCGGGAGGAAACGGGCGATGGATGACCTTGGGACCAAGGCCAGGCAAAGGGAGCGAAATTGAAAAGGTCACCTCACCCGCATCCCCGGGACAAGTCACCCCGACAAGCGCTAACAAACCGGCGAATTTCCCTTTCAAGTTACCGGCCCGGCTCCATAAACTTTCGCCCCCGCAAAACCTCCTCACGACAAATTACTTTTTCACTTTGATATTCCTCCTTCATCACCCCTTTCTCCCCCTCCCTTCATCTCCGGTGTACCTCATGCTACCATGTCCTCGTTCATATTGCCGACCAATTATCTCTCCCCGGTCTTCGGCCCTCAATTCCACGGCCGGTGACCTGCCGCGGTTAAATTACTCATGTGATAACCGATATCGAGATGAGATCACCACTCATGACCACAGATCTCACGACCTCCTTCCAACTTATCCAACAACAACATTATTTATCGATCCTAGCGCGTCCACTTACCTTCAGACCCGATAGATTGTTAGCATTTTTGAAGCGGAGCTACGATGCACGATGCAAATCAATCTCATTACTTAATACAATTTCTAAAAAGGGCAGGTCAGTAGCGTATATTTTATTGCCGGTGCCATCGGGGAATCCGTCAAAATAATTGACCAATCTCAAACCAAATCACCCGGTCTGTGCCGCGCTTTATTCCGGCTCCCTAAGCAGTTGCCGGACGGTCAATGCTCGCTTGCCAATGCTCGGTTCGGCCTCTACGGCCTCTATCTACAGTATTTGTTCCCTCCCGCGCGCTTGAGGATGCATAGATCGTGTGATGGGCTTGATCCCTCCCCTCTCGTTCTCTCATTAGCCGCCCATCTAATCAGCCCGAGCGTTTGAGCATTTCCACTCCGCAACCCTGGTTTTTGTCATGACCTGTCAACCCAAATCTTGGTCCTGTGGACATGTTGTGCGGGCAACATGAGAGAGAATCGATGACCTGTTGCCCCTATACTCTGCATTTAAGTGATCTTGATGCCCGGAGTTTTTCATCCCCGGTGATAATAAACACCAATGGCAACAAACCCCCTGCCACCCGTCAATGTCATTCCGATACTACCACGCTCAAGCCCCATTCATCCAAAAGATGGTATCCGGCCGCAGAACGTAAGTTGCACTAAAAAAAAAAAGAGCTAGCCAACAAATCATTCCGTCTCGGGCGGTGCTTTGATAGATCAACTTTTCTCCTGTTTCATGACGAGCGGCTATGACTTGTCAGGGTTCTATCAGGTGATCCTTGCCCTTTCCATTTCTATCCGTGCTCTGATCGCAATTTTTAAGCCTACTAACCTTGCGCGTCACCATGATTGCGCCACGACATGCCCAATCAGATATCAAGGTTGAGTCAGCTTCATAAAAAAAAATCAAGGGGAATGGGAGATTCTCAACCGGTAAACCCGAATGTTGGGCTAAGCACGGATATCGTCCCGGTCGCAGCATTCCCCCAGGGATATATTCAGGGCAGGATGTCGACAACCTCACAAGTTTTTTCAATATTCGCTCGGCGAGTGAGCGCCAATGTGGCGCCCCTTCCCCACTCTGCGTCGTGCCTCAGCCGCGGTGCAACCTCACGAGTGGTCATCTTGCAGACTACATACAAACAATTATATAAAACAAGAAACTGTGGACCTTCGAAAAAGGATCGGCACATGGCAAGAAAACCATAAGCTGAAGGGTTGAACCTCTCCGCGGGGTGCTAATAAAGATCTTTAGTACGCACCGTGCCAATCGTGGTGCGTCTTCGTGTCATCATGAGTTGCCACCTCCGAATCCGAATCAGCCGGTATTGGCTCTCCTGCCAGCCACTCGGCTGTGCCGAACAGGGTTCGACAGATGTTGAGCAAACGCTCAAGTGTTTCAACGAGGTGTGCCAACATCTCGCCTTCCGCAAACGAATATACATGGGAGAACCCGAGCGCCCGCTGCGATTGACGCATGGATCTTGCCATTTTCGAGATCAGTGTGGTGCGTGCGTGCCCGGCAGACGGGAGAAATTGCGGCAGCGGCTGACGAGCCCGGAACGCGTGTTCACAGGCATAAAGCGAGATGCATATACAAGATACCTAAGATAGCGGCCGGGTATCAGAACTATATCACAGACGGCCAAAAGTAGGACATCCTCATACAAACTCGCGCCTATCCGTTATGACCTCAGACACGGTTTCCCGGATAGGGATATGCTCCCTTATCTTGCGAAGGCCACTCATGACGTCCAGTATCGCGTGCAAGGAGCTTATGGTGTTGCGATACTGCATCATTGGTTTCTGCATGCAGAGCGTAAGTACCTGCATCATGTGCTCGGTGACGAGTCGAACGCACGGGTAGGAGGCTCATTTCGTCTTGCAATGCAACGACGAGACGCGACAGCCGAATCAAGGAGTTGCGTATTTCGAGCTCCAGGCCAAGCGTCCGCCTTCTGTCATCCGGCGTAAATACCCGATTACGTTTGAATAAGTCCCTGTTTTCATGCAATCAGAAGAGAGCCCATCAAGCCACATAAAACGCGCCTGCTAAGCGCCAGGTACAGCTGACTCAATAAACCGAGGGAACGGCCCGCATTTCGCAGGAACAGCACCTGGGAAATACATTTAATTTGTGAGCCAAAGCGTACAACCGTTTATATTGTTTAAAATATGTGTACCCTGCAGTGTTTTGGGAAGACAAAAGTATTCATCGCCAGAGCTGCCAAGACCCCAGCAGTGATCATAGTTGCTCTCCAGACTGCGAGGACTGAAAGGGCTATCAGGCAACAACGTAGAGGGGAAAAGGTAGGATACACACCAATAACCTGGGTGCCCGCGTCTCCATCTAGAAAACGGAAAAATACTATTGGTGGCAACGTCACCGATCTATGTTCATAGAAGGTTAAATTTCAAACTCTATGTCGACACTGGAGAGGAAACTGACGCAACAACACCCAAGGAAGACACCTCTGTTCTGATAATCAACCAGCTGATCGGCAGGTCGGCGAGCTACAACCATCTGAGACAGATCGTCATACGGATATTACTTTGATTCACACGGACCGTCACCATCACCACGAGACCATATGGATTAGTACGACATATTGACCAGGTCTATGACACATGCATGATCGCTGAGTGGAATCAAGCCTGCGAAATCACTCACGAGGTACGCATACACAGCTCCTATTATTGTGCCGGCCTAGGGAAGGGATGAGGGAGGAAAGTTTGATCAAGGAGTCATGACTCACGATGCGAAGGTATGCCACTCGCCAAGTTGCCCCTGTATTAGTTTCTAATACCCACACATAGCTGATAATCATCCATTGCCCGTGCGCTTGAAAAAACCACCTTTCACCTTCGACAAAAATGAAGTCCACATATTTCACAGATGATTTAATTCTCACCTGGACTTCCTCTCGGCAGGAAAGCCGGTAGACTCAGAAGCATCACACCGACCGAGTTTTTAACGGCGTGTTGCAGATGACTAGAGTGCTTGATAGCCCGTACGCAAGCGGCCAATACAAGCCGGAGCCGAGTAATACTGGGCCCATAGACGATATTGCACAGCCGGGAGCCGGAATTTTCGCCGGTCGACTTGGAGCCAGTGGATCGGCATATTGACGTGGACGAATTCGCTTCTCTCCATCTAACCAGCTCGGAGAGACCCTCTCGGGCCTCGGTCATGCTCAGCCCGCGTTCATCCCGAACACGTTCCGGGTCGTCCTCATCAGACAACAGACGGTCATCACTGATTATGGTGGGGGGAGCAACGCCTAACCACGCGAAGGAAAAACGCGGGTACCACAGGCGAGTACGAGAGGTATTATGAAGGAAGAGAATATTATGGGCGACTTGCATCGCGCGACGCATTTGGTCAGCCATCTGGGCACCACCTCTTTATTCATGATTGCTAGTGTCTTGGGGAGACGGTAACATACCTCTATCAGCGAGATAAGGAAGAGGGAGTAGCCCGAAGCTTCTACAGTTGCTCCAGTATCATCAACTTTTGGCGCATCTTCGTGGATATGTCGGAATAAGTTTGCAAATTCCCTTCTAGCAGCGTCCTGTGCTTGATCAAGTTTACGCAAGCTTTCAGCTGCCATCTCTTTTCCTAAAGGTCCTAGCCCTGGTGGGTTCGTGGAGCGTTCGAACACGTACAACAAGGCAGCCTCGACATGTTTCATCGACGCCAAAATTGCCTGAGCAAGGTTCCCTGCTGGTGTCCTATCTAGATGCGGCGACTGCTCTCTATGGCCTGCTCTCGCTCGGGAGCTACCCCACGATAATTCCCTGCGAGTGTTTTCTACAACTCCAATAAGAGGTTTGATGGGCTCCACTGAGGATATACTCAGAAATTCTCCCACGACTGTACCAGACAAAACCTACCACTTATCCGACCTAGCCGGAGCTCGAAGGAGGCTATCGAATAGGCCAAATCTAACTGAACCGAGTCTTGAAGCAGCCCATCGAGAAGCTCCTTTTGTCTCGAGGCGACGCCTGAAGACCCATTTTTTTCATTTAGATGCTCGTCCATAGATAAAACAAGACAGTCATGAAGTTTGGAAAATGAATTGGCAATAGTTCGTGCAAAGTGAGTCGAAAACCAACGCAGGAGCAGC
>QLPC01014554.1:0-15566 GCA_003314055.1 Lactifluus hygrophoroides
TATTTTACGACCCTCCTTTACTCCCTTCTCTGCTCCCCTTGTCACATGATCTGCCTTTACCTTTCTCTTGTCCGCATGACAATACTGACATCGAAAATGTTCTCGATGGCCTTATTCACAAGATGAATCTGTGGCCTGTCATTTTCACTTGCCGCTCGACACTTGCACCCACACAATACAATCATCGCTAACCAGACACATCACCAGTCCTTTGGTGAGCTTCGCCATATCTCCCATGAAGACGTGGCCCTGCATATATCCTGGAAAAAGGTGTCGGTAGCAGATACTGTAAGTAATAATTTCTCATCAATTATACAGTACTTTGCTGCTTTTTGTTGAGAAGCGGACTTGCCACGAGCTTTATCGTCACAAACACCAACTGCCCGACTATAGGGACTATAGTACCTCTCTCAGCACTAGAATGTGCCTTTGGCCCCATTGTCCTGCATCATCACCACTCTACAGGCCACAGGCCATCTCGGGCGCAGGATACCCGGGTGTGCCTTCGCTCGACATATTGACAACGTGTCATATATCTCCAGGGTGGAGGAAAAGATCGAATTGGAGACACTCAAGATTTTGGGAGAACTCACCGGTTCCGAAACAGGTATGATGTCCTTTGATATGCACGCACACACCCCACTGCGCATTTCTGCGAGCTGCACACGCATCCCTGTTGTCGAGGATCACACCGAGACCATCTCAGTGCACTTTGCGCAGCGTCCTGCGTCGACTCTGGAGCAGGTGCGCAAGGTACTTACTATCTACACCCCTGCGATCCAGTCTGCTGGCTGTCCCCTGACACCATGCCATGCAATATGGGTGCACGAGGAACTGGACCGGCCGCAATCCCACCTGGACCGTGCATTCCAGCAGGGCGTAGGCGTATCAGTTGGCTGCGTGCACCAGTGCCCAGTGCTAGGCTGCTAGCCGCTCGTAGTGCTTTCCAATAATGTCAATATCGGCGCTGCGATGAGTAGCATTATAAATGCTGAAATGGCGAATTCGAAGGGGCTTGTTGCATTGTAGTTTGGTTGTCGATCACTACTGAAAGAATATGTACAAGTTTTGGTCATTCGTGGTTCAGGTCTTACTGTTATAATTGACTGGCCCGGAGCCCGTACGTAGCACGGGCATGAATGCGTGCCTTGTCGGTGAAGTAGTTGGAACACGTTGCGTAGAGAAAGTCACATTAGAAGACAGTAGTATGATACAGTGGTTCGTAGTGTACACTATCAATAGCCAGGAACCGCAGTCAAGTGGCGCGCACCCGTTTCCCGCGGGTCTTAATTTCATTTGCCGGCTCTTGTTCGATGCTTCGTTCATTCACGGTCGAGGAAGACGCGGCAGAGGCTGCGAGGCGTGCTGGAGCTTGTGAGAAGTTGAACGCAAACATCGATGACCGTTGTACCTGAGCAAAGGCAGGCAAAGAGGAAGTAGAAGGTGGGTCAGTGGAGGGGGCCGCGTGCGGATGAAAAGGGGACGCGATAGAGAATGAATGGAGGAATTCCCATGGAACGCTGCAAGGGAACGATAAACGACAGAACGAAGAAGCGAAGGAACGACCGACCTGGTCATGTTCGTACGAGTGACAGGCACGGACGAGGAGCGTAAGAGTGTCATCGTTAAACCAGGCGACGACGGAGCAGAGCGCACATATGTATACGGCAGGGATGGATAGCGGAAGCAAGGCGGGAGCGACGTTAGCACCCGACTGCGCGGATGCAGGAAACTGCGGACGACCACGCGAGGAAAACAAAGTCAGGGATAAACGAAGGGGGTGGCCGTGACAGGAGAATAGCGAGAGAGTGTGGAACAGGGAAAAACCGGAGAGGTGTAACGATATCTCGCATTCACTGGTGGCAGAAAAGAGGGAAAATTGCATTACAGTCAAGCAGTATAATACATAGCCGATAATATTAACAACAGTCTGTATACGTACTCGTGATTTCGTCGAAAAGGAAAGGGCGAAGGAGCGGCCGTCAGGCACAACGCGGACGTTTTCCCCGCGTCTTAATTTCATTCCGCCGCTCCAGTTCAACGAGTCGTTCGTTGAGGGTGGAGGAGGACGCGGAACACGTTGTGGCGTGCTGCGGAGGGTTGAGCGGCGGCTTGGAGAACTCGAAGGCAAACAGGGCGGAAGAGTTTGCAGTGGACTTGTCTGGCAAAACATGAGAACGATCGTAAGCGGAGGAAGAGACGACTGACGGCCGGTGGGAAGAATACGTTTAGAGGGCGGGAGATCTGCGAGAAAAGAGATGGTGTTGATGGTGGAAACGAATAAGGATGAAACGTGGCACAACATTTGGATTGTTAGATGTAGGCAACGCACCAGCAAAATGTCTCTGAAGATGTGGAAGACGTCGTCGGATGTTTCAGAACATGGCGCATCATTGGACTGGGGGTCCAAATCGTCTGGGTTCAATGATGCTCGAGGTGTGACTTGGGGGACAGCGGTGGTAATCTGGCAGAACATTGATGTCATAGGGGGAAAAAATTTGAGTACGTGAACCACTCCCAAGCAAAACATGCGGTTGTTGATGTTCATCGCGATGTCCGAGGGGTGAAAACGAAGAGACCGTTGAGGATGGTCCCGGTCAGCAGTCGCATCTGCGCGTTGAAGTCCAAGGCCGCGTCGAAACCGTCGACAGAACACGGTTGCTGTAACAGCAATACCGCAGCAGACGGGAAGGGGAAAACAGGGGAGGGGGAAAGGTGCTGAACGAAGTGTGCATCGCGGGGCCGATTTAAAGCGAGGTTTTAAGGGACTGTGGAGAGGAGAAGACGGGCCCGATGAGTGATAGGAGCTAACGGCACAATGTGGGAGCCGATGACGCGATCAACCAACTGCCGTCGTAGGACTGTAGAGCACAAAGAATCTCCCGTGTGCAAACCTGACAAAGGCGCGAACAAACCGGGGAACATGTGCCGACGAAGGTGAAATAGCCAAGCGGAAAGCAACAATGATAGAAACGCACCGGAGCGGAGGAAAAGCACCCACGATGGAAAACCACGAACAAAACTGGAAAATACCAACGACGGTGAAGAGGCCGAGCGGAAATGATAAAAAAAGGACCCGCGACGGAAACAGCCGCGAAGGAAGCAGACATGGGAATTGCAACTAAGTTACCACATTGGATGGGCGACGTGACTGAGGGCTGAGGCCGCTGAGCGGATTGATTCGATGGCTTCGTAAAGATGGACCAACGCACAGTAATTATGCTATACGCAGTCAGGTCAATGTGTGTCAGCATGATGACAAAACAGGTGAGTGGAAACGAACAATGATGGAAAAAGCACCCGCCGTGGAAGCGGAGGTGATAGAAAACGCAGACGTGAGCGCGGGAACCCGTACCCGCACTATGGGTTTTTGATAAAACATGTCATTGACGCATTGACACCTCACCACTGTGCTAGTAAGTCACCTCTTTTCTGTTTGTTGCTTGCTGCCACTGCTGCCATGCAGCACTTGCCACTTCATGCCGCCACCACCTCAGCGGACCCCTCCTCTTCTGCCCTCTGTGGCTTCTCACTGCCGCCAAACACAACACCCAACCGCCACCATGACGACGACCACGACACCATGACACCACAACGATGACAATGACAACGACTACTATACGGTCTATACCAGACCCTCCTTCGGTCAGTCACGCAGGTGTCACATCACTGGATCAGCAAGTTGACAACAGTATTCAAACTCTGGCGTGACAAAGACCTATTTTTGACCTCATGGAAAACCTCAATTTATGTGCACAGTATTCTCAGAATATGTTAAGGATATGTATTGGATGTCATGTACCAAATACCATAGGAAAAAGGTAAGAATTGAACGAGATATTCGAACTGACCAAAGGAGGGGTCCGGTATAGTACCACAACGGCGACAACAACTAGAGGATGATGCCAATACCCCCAAATATTTCCTTCCATCATGTGGCTTCCTTCCTTCCAACACACCCCCCGGGCCTCAGACAGGTCAATGTAGACCGGTCGTGCAGACCGACCGGTCAGACCTTGGGTCATGACAACACTGCTTCGGCGGAGGCGAGCACCGTCTGCGTTGCAGTGTGCTTGTCCTTGACAGCGTTGTACTCGGCGGTGATGGCATCCACCTGCGTCTTTTTCTCTGCCAATGCAGCTTCGAGCTTGGCAATGACACAGGAATCAGCCTGACGACGTCAAGAAGAAAGTGATTATGTCGGTGTCGCAAAGCGTACCTCACTCAACTTGCGAGCAGATGCGTCCCGCGCCGCCTCTTCGTCTTTGATGGTGCATTCTTTATTGTCTTTTTCAGTGAAGTTAGCGGAGCTCAAATTGTTTTCAAAAAAAGTAATGCACAATAAAAGTATTATATATTATATCTTGACAAATACGCATCAGAATCACACCAGAGGGACAGAATTTGAACCGCAGCATTCAGCAGTATCAGAAAATTATGGACCGAGGGCGAAAAAGTGTGTTACCAAATCGATCAATGACCAAAATATGATATCACATTGGCTCCCAATGCGAAAAACCAGAAATTTAGATTCCCTTTTTCCTGGCTTCGGTCCATAATTTATGCATAATTGCTTGATACCGCTGAACACTGCGGTTCAAACACTGTCCCTCCGGCGTAATTCCGATGTGTATTCATTGAGATATGCACTTTCATTTGCGTAATTACTTTTTTACCTCCGCCAACTTCACTGAAAAACACAATAATCTCGGCCTGCGTGCGCAGCTTGATGACCGCTCTTTTGAGCTCCTTGACTTGCTCTTCCATGCGTGTGACTTTCCTGCCTTTCTTCATGGTCAATGCGCGTTGACAATACCCATATGGCAACATGCGTACCTTATCTTCGCACTGCATGAGCTTTCCTTCGCGGTCAATGATGACATGATGTTTACTGGCATCCTCTCGATGTTCGAACTGAAACATGACAGGGGGCTCTTCGCTCGAGGGATGCCCGCTACTTGAGCCACACAACTTTCCCGTGCATGCACAGAAGAGGCAGAGCTGGTACAGGCGACGACAACCGAAGACGCTCCCGGGTAGGCACCGCACTGTCCAACCCACCAATATGTATCGATGGGAGGGACTCATTCTGTGACTGTGGTCTAGACAGGGTATGGTGCGTGGTGGCTTGACGAGCACGACGAGTAACCCGCCAAATGGGGTCCGATACACGCTGGCTACTGCCACTGTGCGTGGGTGTGCCGTAGCTGCCTCTCTCGAGTACAAGATGCTGCAAGATGGGAGGTGCACGATGCTGGTGTCAGTCATGTCGACAGTGGGCAGTTGCAGGTGGGGTATAGGTATATGCAGGTAAAGTTCTAGATTTGCAGCAGAAGCACCAACGAACGCATCGCCTGAAACCTGCGTAAAGTTGTGAATGTGCCGGTGCCAGTGGTGGCATAAAGTCGAATCGAGGGCCTGAGGCGAGCCCAATCTGGCTACTAGCTCATGGACATTTTTGTTGTTGCCTGTGGAAGAGGAAGACAAGTAGTGACTAGGCTGGACACGGTCCTGCTTTGCAAAGGTATGGTGGCAAATGAGGTACGCGTATCCTCACGTCAACAGCTGTCTAGTCACCAACGTATCACACATACTGTAGATACTCAAGAAGATCGGCTCGAGCCCATTCGTGCTTGTTGCTGAGTCCCTCAGAGGCCTCAGCGCCTCAGCAGGAAGACTGGGATACGCGTGGCACACTGGTTGTTTGCTTACTTGTACTGTATTGACTTTGATTATTGTCGTAGCTGATACAGGAGTTACAACTCATTTCGAATCACTCAGCTTCCTCAGGCTTATGAGCATACCCTGAGTCGTGCCACTGGTGGTTGGGATTCTATGACAGTATCGACGATTCTGGGTGTAGAGGGTGAGCGGTGAGCAGCAAAAGAGGCTTCGACGGCGAAAAGGGAAGGGAGGAAGAAGGGCATGTCTCCTCACATAAGTTCGGCACTACCCTAGCGGTGATGCAGGTGATGCGGTGATGACTCGTCTACGCCCTTTGCTCATCAACGAGATTGAGTGTGGGCTTGTTAACAAGGCCAACGTCTAGTCCCTCCTGATATACACGCAGTACCGCATCATAGCTGTGATACAGCATGTCGCCATACGAGACGACATAACCAGCCTTACCCTCAAGAATAACCTCTTTTTTTTTTTGAATTCGGTTTATTTAGTCCCAATCATTCGACAACAAGACTATCTACCAAGATCATTAGGTATTAGAGCATATACTAATCCCCTCCCAGGGTAGAAAATATAAAAAGACGAGCATTCTGACGATAAGTAGAGCGACAAGGCATGTGGGCCGCGATGAGTGGGGCCATAGTGATAAAAGTCAACAAAGGAAGGAATAAAAAAAGGTCACCCAGTAGGGTCAATGGCGAAAAGGGGGCTTACCACATGGTCTCATGGTGGGTCTGGTCTTGGTGGAAGGGGGCGGAGGAACGCCTGAGTGCGCCAAAGGAATTGCCCCAGTCGATGGGCGCCTTCTGGATAATGGAAAAGTCTCGCAATTGGGTTGTAATTTGTCGCAAGAAGTGGAAAGTATTCATTCCTGGCATCGTTGTAGAGGTGGCACTCTAAGAGGATGTGTGAGAGGGAATAGGGTGGAAGTGTGAAATGGTCGTCGGGGTCGCTAGGCGCGCCCCCGGAGTCGTGATATGGAGGGGAGTCATTGAGGTCGCTAAGCGCACCCTCAGAGTCATGGCAAGGGCAAGTGGTGTTGTCCCCAGCTGTGGGGCAGAATATTTCGGAATAGTCCTTGGTGAAAGCATGTCCAAGAGCCAATTGGATGAATACCAATGATGTGTCAGTTACGGAGTGTGAGTATTTGGCTCAGGGACGGTGGTAGGTCCGTAGGTCCGGTGGGGGTTTGCAGCGATCGCCAAGACGCTAGGGAGTAGGGGTGTGAAGGGATAAAATCGTCACGCCATCGTCGGAATGCCTGAGACGTGGGGGTGATAGGAGGAAGGGCTAGTGGGAGCCCTTAAGCGGAACGGGCCATCTCCTCCAGCAAGCTGGCCGAGGAGATTCCTGTGCGTCGAGACCACCTAATCGAGAACCATGTGTCTCAACCCTATGAGAAGACATAAGTAAGGTGAGTAAGTCTGTAACTGCTTTCGAAAGAGGTAAGTATCGGTGCTTGAAGAGGTCCATAAGTGTCTTGTGCAAACGGACCTGGCGCACCAGTATAGTAATGACCCCGGGGTTGGGGTTGGGAGAGGGAGGGGACAGAAACCGGCCTAGGGCTTGGAGGCCTTCCACCGCCGCCTGCATCTATGCGGTCATCAAGTCCGCGCCGAAACATCAACCATTCGTGAGAATCTCTCTTCCTTTGCGCAGGATGAAGCCGGCGCAAGGGGAGGGAGTAGGGAGGAGATCAATACGTGAAGTAATGTGAGAAGGTAAAGGTGAAAGGTGAAAATTGTGCGCCCGTTCGTGTGAGCTAGTATCGGGTCGTATGTGCGAAACAAAGAGTGGGTGTGTCCACTCCGCGGGACCCTTGTGTCGTGGGAGGATAAAGGGGTATGATAGGATAGGGCGTAGGCCCTGTAGAGTAGTAGGTATGATCTCGGTGGGTCTAGTGAGGTAACACGTGATGGGGTTTCGACTCATCAGTAGAGGCGAATCGCGTGGTAGGGTCCCCAACCTCGTAGCGAAAGAGTCGGAGAGCTTGCGCTGGTGGTACTTTATAGGAACAATGGCGAGCATATGGTGTAAAGGTTCCGTCGGCGTGGTTCTGAAGCAACCGCTAACGCGGTGCACGGCGTCATTTTGCGCCACCTGTAAGTCTGACAAACGTTTAGCAGGAAGTCTGGGTGTGAACCAGACCGGAGACGCATATGTTAAAATAGGGAGGATAACCGCATGGTATACCTTGCGCCAGTTCGCCAGATCCAGTCCTTTGATCGAGTTGCCCATGATGCATGATGGACAGACCTCGGACCGTCGAGCGGGCGCGGTTGGTGATGATCCTGACGTGGTGCGACCAATCCAGGTGTTGTTGGAGATAGACACCTAGATATCGGACCACTCGGCTCGTCCGGACTCGGATTTTGCCTACGATGATGGGGTCGCGGTACCACGCGCTCGTCAAAAGAGGGCCTACGTGAGCTTCCGAAGCCTGCCTACGTGTGAAGAGGAGCTCAGTTTTATCAGTGTCTGCGTGGAGGTTGTTGTCGAACAGCCAACTCAATACTTCCTTCAGCCTGCTGAGCGCCAGCTTGGCGGCGCTACGTCGCGTTATACCTGGAGCAGAGATTGCTCCGTCGTCGGCATACATACCTAGCGTCCGATCCTTCCATCTTGCAATCGTCAGCTTGAGGAGTGGCGACGTATGGTGAAAGGGGCGACCCTTGAGGGGTTCCGTGGTCGAGAAAGAACTCTGGGGATTGTGGGTTGTTGAAAGAGAAGTAGACTCGTCGTCCCGTTAGGAGAGAGTCGATCCAGTCGCATAATGTCGTCGGGAACCCTAAGTCTCAGCAGATCTGTACGAGGCGAGGGCCGTTGAGATGGTCGAAGAAGCCGGCGATGTCGAAGAGCGCCAGGGCTCCTACCCGTTTGGCTTTGATACAGGTCTCGGCGTTGTTGGCGATCAGCATCGTGGCATCAACGGTACTGCTGTAATCACGCGACCCGAATCGTGTTCTGGGTAATAGAGTTGTGTTCATTGATGTCGCGTAGAAAAAGGCGTGCGATGATCTTCTCGAGCAGTTTGCCGGCGCATTCAAAGAGGTTGATGGGTCGGTATTCCTTGGGTTTGCTATAGTCGGGTTTGTTCGGCTTCGGGACGACCACGACCTTGGCGTCCTCCCACGGGTGATGGCCGAGTCGAAGACAGGGATTGTACAAAACGACGAATCGGTGGGGGTTGCTGTTAAACGCACAGCGGAGGAGTTTGTATCCCATCCCACTCGAGTCTGGCGAGGACGTCTTCATGTGCGAGGATGTAGGTCGAGATGGTAAAGGAGCTGGGTCAGAGGGTAAGCGGGTAGGCACCGGATTGGACGGCGGTGTGAAGAATTGGGCGCGTAGGACGGAGGATATGTTAGTGTGGGTCGACGAGGTGGTCCCTTCCACGGAGAGAGGGAGAATGTGATTCTGTCGTCTGCCAAGTCGCCAGCGCACGCAGAACCAAACATCCTTTTGTGTGATGTCTGTGAAGACCCGATCGGCCCAGCTGTGCTTTGCCGTCGCGATGGCCACGTTCAGTTGGCGCTTGGCGAATGTTTTCTCCTCCCCCGGTTCGGCAGATTTCAGGAGCATGAGGGCGTTGGAGCACGCCTGGTTCCACCAGCGTGTTCCCCGTGGATGGGGCGTCCAGCGCCGACCGAAGAGGGGCGCCGAGGTAGTGTCGATGTCGGTGAGCAGTTGGGCGGCTGCCAGTCGCAACGATGGGATATCGTGGATGATCGGGGTAGGAAGATCGCAGAAGCCATCCATCCAGTTGTCTTGGAGGGTGTCGTCTAGGATGTATCGATATGTATCCCGGTAATAAGGGTCGAGGTGTATTGGTGCCAGTGCGGACATGTCTCGGCGTTCAGGCCGTTATTATGGCCGCATGGTCTGAACCAAGTGAGAGCGGGAAAGAGACGTCGACGGGTTCGAACGTGTTGTGTACAAGGGCGTGAGTGTTGGTGATGGCGAGGTCAATGATGGACTTGCGGTCGTTCGGACCTTCCCACGTATGAACGCCTCCCGGGTTCAGCACCTCCAAGCCATTGCGGACGAGTCATCGGTCGAATGTGGTGGCCCAGGGCGACAGAGCCTGCGACGGTAGCGACCAGGTATCGGAGTGGGAGTTGAAGTCTCCCAGGAAGAGGTAAGGGGGTCGTCTGGTGGGGCGAAGTTGAAGAGGTGCGCGAGGGCGTGTCCTCGATGTGGCACCGCGTGGTAAACGTTACGAGATGCATCGTCTCATCTCCAACTGTGATCTGGAGGACAATAGAAGTCAGCGTAGCAAGGGGGTGATCTGTGACATGTATAACGGAAGCCGAGTCACACAAAGGTCGTGTCGTATGTGTAAATGGCTACCAAGCAAGCGTCCGTGGCGGAGTGTACCGGTAGGAACACTCGCCATTCGCGCGTGAGGGTGTGCCCGCGTACTTCGATGCCCAAAGGGTCAGAGTCGGAACGTGCAGTCTGTATCGTACCGAACCACGGTTCTTGTAATAATAAAACGTCAGAGTCATTGTCTGGGTCGTTGAGGAGGCAGGTGGTGCGGCGACTGCTTTTGTGCAAGTTGGCCACGTAGATCTTAATCGGTCGTCGGGCATGGGTAGAGGGCTGAAGATCATTCATGCCGACAGACATGAGCTTGGAGAGCGCGAGGAGGTCGGAGATGCCCTTCTCCATTTTGCCTTCGCTGCGCATGCGCTGTATGACTGATCTTTGGTGGTCGGAGAGGTGTCCCTGGGAGCCAGGTGTGTTTTCCGTTTGCTGGGATGAGGGGATCACTTCGTCGGCGATTTCGTCGTCATTGATACGGGCGGGTGCCGTGCCCCTTGTGGTAGGGCGGACCGTGGGGCCATCCCTAGGTGGTGTGCGGAGTCGTTTCGCGGCCGGGCATGCGTTGAGGTCACGGCAGTGATGGCCGATCGTTTTCGTCCTAGGGGTGTTAGCACAGTTAAGGCATTTAACGGCGCAATCACAAACTCCCGCGGTGGCGTGTTTCAGCCTATTCGGGCACGCTGTTGGGTGATCGCGGGCAGCGTGACGTCCTCCGCAGATGTGGCAGATGATTACTGACGCATGTGTTGCAGCGTTCGACGTTGTGGGTCAATTGATGACACCGGTCGCATTGGCGGAACGGTTGTCGAGAGTTGAATATGTTGAATCAAGAATGACCTCATCCCTACCGGGCACAAACTCGTAGCTACCGCCAAAAAGCTTCTCCGAGTTCGGCTTGAGCAAGTAAGGTACCTTCGCGTGCGCAGAGAAGACAAAGGGCAGGCCACGTTCAAAGACACGCTTGATGATTGCATGCATTTGCAGAGCGTCCGCGGGGAAGTACAGCCAGGAATGCACATCATCAAGGCCATTGTCGGCGAAGAAAGAATTGATACCAAAGTGGCAAGTGTTGTCGGCCATTTCATCAACTGAGCTATCTTTAGTACGCAAACAGAACGGAAATCATGAAATCACGTACTGCCAGAGTGTGAGAAATAGCAGAGCACGGTGCAGTTGTTTAAACGCGCCATGTTAATCTCAGAAACAACCATCTCAAGGAAAGCGGAGAAAGTCGAAAAGACGCCAAATTTGTCGGGCTCGAAACCAAAGCCCGCCGCCGCCGAGAAATTTCCACTTTCCATGATTCCAGAAGGAATAAACACTTCGGGATACCTTTTGTGGATCACCTTCAACCGGTGGAACCCTCGAGATCGCCTGTGAAGCAGTCAGTATCCAATCTATTCCGATCTGGAGATCATACTGACTGTCGATGACCATGACCCTCCGAGCAGCATCTTCTTTGGGCAGGCCGTCGAGCACATCGCTCATGGCTTCGCCGAACACAACGCGGTTCACATTGTTCTCACGGGTCGATCCGACATACAGATACGGTACAGAGGTAGGCTTGATATTCGAAAGAATATTCTCGATGGTGCTGTATGTCTCTGTCGGGTATCTGCGATGCTTGAAGTAGGCAAGTGCGCTTTTGACCGCCATCACATCATGATCATGCGGACTGAGGGAAATATCTGGGACGCCGGGTGCCATGACGCGCTTTAGATACAACTGTTTGAGATATTAGTCAAAGTGGAAAGTGAATGCACGGTACTCACTAGCTGCAGGGCCCGGATGGTTGATTACTTTGACATATGCACCCAAGAGGGCATCGATATCTTCACCTTGAATCGTAACTACTTTGAGACCGTGACCGGCAAGCGTCCGCGTCAAGTCATAGGCTGGAAGATACTCGGACGGGTGTCCTGCAATGGTGATGTTGTTGTCGTCGATGATGATCTTCACATTCAAGTTTTGGGCAACCGCAAGACGAGCCGCCTCGGCGTCGTTACCCTCCTGCTGCGATCCATCGGAGCCAGGATAGAAGATAGTCCTGTCGCGAGTGGCGACGGCAATATCGTTAATCATGGGCCACATGTGTCCGAGGCGCCCCGAAGAGAATTTGACACCTGGTGTGAGACCAAGCCCGGGATTACCCGGAATCTTCGAATTGGCTTCATGATAATGGAGATGTTCTGCGGGGATGTGCCCTTCGAGAGCTGAGAAGGTACTGTGTTGCGACATAGTGACCTGGGCTAGCGCATTAACATAGGCAAAACCACGATGTAAGGGGGGCATCACAAACCGGCCTCATTGAAGACGACAAGATAGTACATGTCGGAAGCTTCGAACAGGGAGAGAAGGATGCATAGCTCTGGCACAGTGTCATAAGCACCACCTATACACGATAAAAAAGCAGGTAGGTTCGACCAGATCTCGGTAAGAATCAATACCTCGATCCAGCATGGTAGAATAGTGGGAAAAACAGCCTTTACTGACCTGTGTGTCCACTGACAACGCGAGCAGCACCAGTAGAGTGAAAAGCACGATAGTGTCACGTAAAAGTTGGATATTGTCCAGCAATGTCTGCCTTTGCTCGGCCATACGCTAGGACTTGGAAGGATCAAGCTGGAGATGCTATGACTAAACGATGAGAAGATTCAACAATACTTTCCAGAGAAATGTGCTCACACATTTTGATGGGATGGAGAGTAGCTTGGTGGCAGGAGGTATGAGCGGGGAGAATGTTTCAATTGAGTAGAGACTTGATGGTGATAGACGAAAGAGGAGCTGGCTGTTGATGATGATCCATGCTGCCGTTGCCACCGCTGCTACTATCGCAAATGCCATTAGCATGCTCATGACACTGTCCCGGGCTCGTCTAACTTAGAGTACTCAGTACTCACTGTCGTTGTCGCTATTGCTTTGTCGTGGGCCCAATTGACGTCATAACTTTAGACATGCGAGAAGAGATAGCATAGGGTGAACCCAAAGAACTCAGTCGAGCTTTCCGAAACTTGGAGCATAATAGATAAGTCATTTGTTCACAGAAATTCATGCTGCAACAGACCAGACTTCACGCCGTTCCCAGGCCCACCTGAGCTTCCAAATATAGTAGTAAGCTGCGGCTCGAGCGCGCTCAAGTCCTATTCCAAGCCGAGCCGAGCCGTGGCGGCGGCGGTGGCGGTGGCAGCAGTGAGTGAGTGAGGCTGAGGCTTCATCCTAGTGGAAGTGAGAAAGCTGCAGCCTCACTGCGTGTGCAAGGATGCAGGCACACGAAAGCAAGGATATGATAATAATCATCTGCACTCTCTCACTGTGATGCAGCATCCCCTCATCCCAGTGGAAGCGAGAAAGTTGCAGCCTCACTGCGTGTGCAAGGATGCAGGCACACGAAAGCAAGGATATGATAATAATCATCTGCACTCTCACTGTGACGCAGCACCCCCTCATCCCAGTGGAAGTGAGAAAGTTGCAGCCTCACTGCGTGTGCAAGGATGCAGGCACACGAAAGCAAGGATATGATAATAATCATCTGCACTCTCTCACTGTGATGCAGCATCCCCTCATCCCAGTGGAAGTGAGAAAGTTGCAGCCTCACTGCGTGTGCAAGGATGCAGGCACACGAAAGCAAGGATATGATAATAATCATCTGCACTCTCACTGTGACACAGAACCCCCTCATCCCAGTGAAAGTGAGAAAGTTGCAGCCTCACTGCGTGTGCAAGGATGCAGGCACACGAAAGCAAGGATATGATAATTATCATCTGCACTCTCACTGTGACACAGCACCCCCTCATCCCAATGGAAGTGAGAAAATTGCAGCCTCACTGCGTGTGCAAGGATGCAGGCATACAAAAGCAAGGATATGATAATTATCATCTGCACTCTCACTGTGACGCAGCATCCCCTCATCCCAGTAGAAGTGAGAAAGTTGCAGCCTCACTGCGTGTGCAAGAATGCAGGCACACGAAAGCAAGGATATGATAATAATCGTCTGCACTCTCTCACTGTGAGGTGAGACGGGATGATGGTGGTCATGGTTGAAGAAGGATCTGCAGCCACACCGAAACTGAATGTACGGTGTTTACGTCACACATTTTTTTGACACGTGTGATTTCATGCTAATTTTAAATTAAAACGTGCTCTATGATACTGTTTTTGGGTAGACCTCACAATTCATTCATCGGGCCTAGGGCTGTACACCGTCCGTCTGACGGTTACGGCCGTACTATCTACGGTTCCTGACGGGTATAAACCGTCCATCCACCGTCCGTCAACTTATCTCTCAAGATTGCGAACGGTGACGGACGGTTGTTTTGACGGCCGTTTACGGTTGAATACGGTAGACGGCTTTTGATTTTTTTTAGATGTGTGTGTGAGGTTCTACTGAGAAGTCTAGAGCAAAAGGGATCGTTTTCTTTGGTTCCCTATCTACTTGTAGCTATTTCCGAGCTTTATGCTATAATCTTATCTTATAATTGCTCAGACAACCACTTGGACATGATCGAAATGGATAGCCCTTCCAGGCATTCTGACACCCCGTTCAGTAGATCATCCGCGGTTTGGTGCGGTTTGACTGACCCCTGCACCTGCACCTGCATCTGCACCCGTGGTTCGGGTTCGCACCTGGGTGCACCGGGTTCAGAGAAAGAGAAAATTTTGGGGCTTACCAGCGGTGCTGTTTGGGTTCGCACCTGGGTACACCGGGTTTGATTTTCATAAGTGTAAACATTTATTCTGAATGTTAAATCTTGTATCCATCTCATCATAAATAATTTTATCACAAAGTCCCACAGAATAATTGTTTTCTAAGTTATTCTATCAAGAAGATAAAAAGCTAACTTCAATGTTCCACCGGGGTTCGAACCCAGAACTCACTTGCGCAAGGCCGGCTGTTGCCGCCAAAAAAGGAATGCTGTACCCACTACACCACTACGCCTCGGTATGTGGCCTCTCTTTTGCATATAAAAGGATTAACAAAGGAGTGGGATTGGATGGCGATGTTAATGCTGAAGCTGACGCACAATGTCCCGTGGGGCACACTGCCACCTGTACCTGCCAGTCCTTCCACGACATCAGTTGCGTCGCCTTTGCGGACACGTGAAGCCGGGAAACCACCATGAGTTGCAGCACTATCACCATCTGCAGAGTCCATGAGCGACGCTGCTGACATCCCCTATACTGAGTGAGCGAGCAGCGTCATCTGCTGCATCTTCGGCAACTTCCCCTGCACCGGGCACGAGTGGTACGGCGAAAGAGGACTTAGAGGAGGTGGCAGAAATGGCACACAGGAAAGAGGAACGCAAGCAGGTGGTTGGTCGGAGGGTTTGAGAACCAAACCGCGGCCAGTCTAAGTAGATAGGATACGAAAACAGTTTATTTGTGAGGACACAGAGCAGCACATCAAGGGAGACCTTGCCTGGGCCTTGGAAGCTAATATCGAAGGTCAGCGATCTGCACACAGCACACCGTTGTTAAGGCCCTGTTCGGTAAGGCCCTGTTCGGTAACGCGGTTAGGTTGAGGTTGGGTCAGGTTAGGGTCATGAAACCTGGTTACAGGT
>QLPC01014567.1:0-14749 GCA_003314055.1 Lactifluus hygrophoroides
CACATTATGGTGTCGCATTGTCCCCTGTATCAACAACACAGCTCAGGAACGCCTTACACGTTCTTCACGTACATTAGGAGCTCAGAACCTTCCTCAGGTTTTGCGGCAAACAGTCTTTGCAGCTCTCCTCGCGTCATATACTTGTGGTCGTCCCAATGGAACCTTGGAATGACTATTTCCATGATGAGGCAACCGGTGCGCTCCAGGTGTGGGCCATTCAGGTCTACGTCCAGCAATCGTGACATTTTACAGACGCCCGTACCAACAAGCAGCTGACGCTGTTCGCAAGCTGAGACACCTGGTCCAATAATGACGCGCTTTAATTGATAGTCGGTGGATTCCCTTCTTCCACAGGGGGTGTTACGAGAGTGTACTCTGCTCGACCACTGTGGTGCGCATGCATTGTCTCCACCACCACCGATGCAGTAGACTTTTCAAGTCCAAGCACAGACGAGATACACGAAGTGACGTACAATTAGGTCTCTGATGAGTTCAGCAGTACGCGGCGCAGAAGAATAGTCCACAATCGGAACACAATGGTACCGATGAGCGGAAGCTGAAGATTGGGAGATCCGAGCTCGCTTTATATGCTGCCTGGCTGATGGCGTCCGCTGCACCGGAACTCTGATACGCGGTGTGCTCGACTCTAAACTTGGGGTTGGTTTCGATTACCCAACGCGACAAGACCACAGCTATTAGATCACTAGTAGTACACGTTGATGGCTTTCCCAGCCGGTTGACCAACATATCCAAGCTATGAACGCATGAACACGAGAAGAAATTTTGGCTTTTTTCTTCAAGCTGCCTTTCTTGGAAACACCCCTCTCGGTAGTTGCTTGTCCTTATAGCGAGTCGTTACGAGATCACATAGCCCTCGTGGGCTATCGAAGCATAGCAAAAAGTCAAGGAAAGCACCTCGATTTGGGATCCGCTGTTGCTGCGCATAAGGACTCCCAGTCTCCCACAACTACGTTGCAACGTGCTCCGCATGGCATGTTAAGTTTGTGATAGGAAACAAGCGCAGTAGATGAGCCAACAAGAGTTGGACAGTGAACATAGTGAACATGACAAAATATGCTCTGCTATTCACGAGGGCGTTGATCCGGGTTTAGTTACCCAGACTCGGAAATTGATGATGGGATGTTGCTGTGCCGGTGACAATGGAAAGTTGAGAATGGACTTAGATTGGCCCGAGAACCCACTCAAGTCTTCCTGCTCGTTGACCCAATTAGTAACTATTAATCCCCGCTGCTGAGGCCGTCGTGTGAGGATTGTTTGATGGGGACGGGGGACGAATTAAATTGAAAGCTCCGGAGATAACGGGCCGAGGACCTTTCCACCCATGGCATGACTGACTGACGCTGTCTCTGCGTGCGCTTAACGTCCTGCGTCTGCCTTCAGTAGATGAATGGCGAAAACCTGACCTGATAGAATGGCCCATAAACGCACCACTTCCCGCTCATTATCCCCTTTGGGATCCACTCAAAGTTCACCCCGACACCCTTCCAGACGCGCAAAAGTCGCACCCGGAATTCTCTTCTCTCACCGTGTCTTCATCCTCCAAGCCAAGCTTTCGGACACAGACATTTCCGAGATCTATGAACTCGTGGAAAAGGAGGACGCGGAAGTTGTCGGTTCGCCTGGTGAGGCAGAGATAATTATCACGGCTATTGGGATGCGCAAGCGTCTGGAGCGTCACCTCGACTGGAACCTCGCTGTCAGTTTGTTTGACGAGTTCTGCTATCATTTCAATCCCATGCGTTTTTCTGACCATGTGATTATGGATAGTAGAAAACAAAAGCTTTGGTAACACCCGATTGGCTGCGCGACTCCGTTTCGCAGGGCCGCACGCTCCCATGCGCAGACTACGCGGCACTGTCAGAACTAAAGGCGACGACTGAGAAGTACTGTCCACATAGCAGTTCCCTGTCCACCATTGATAACCCGATTTCCGAATCCAAGTCACGATCTCCCTCCCTTCGTCCTACTGCTCCGCGAGCTAAACATATAGACCTTACTCCACCAACCTACCTGCTGCCTCCGCCAGTTCCACCGGCCCCCGCAAATCTTGATCATACTACTCGCTTCTCCTGCTCTCGGGCATCACCTCTCGTATGTGTGAACCAGTCACTATGCTCAGAGCTTGATGTTTTGAGACGGAGTCGTGCACTGGAGAGTAACGAACGCAGCGCTCTGAGCTATGCACGGGCGATCGCGGTGAGCTTAATTCTACTTACGCCGCGCATTTCTCTCAAGTTGTACCCCCGACAGGCCATCAAAGGTACGCATGTATGCGCCATTTACACTTCACCGTGCTTACAGGCCAACTAGCCTTCCCGCAAAAAATCACGGCAAGGGAGCGTAAAGAAGTACAAAAGCTACCCTTCATTGGGGCGAAGGTTTCTAAGATGGTAAGCTGTGTGTGATCAAATGTATCTGGATTAACTTTTCCCTTGCCAGATCGATGAATACCTGTTTCACGGGCACATAGCTGAAGTCGGTGCGTGCTCCGTTTGCTGCCCCTCTACCTACTTGTGATCTGAGTATGACGGGATAATAGAGGAGACAAGGCACTCGGAACGCTTCATCGCTCTTTCCTTATTTGCCTCTATCTATGGTATCGGACCCGTCACTGCCCGCAAATTGTATAACCTTGGTCTGCGTACCTTTCGCGATCTCGAGGCTTATTATGAGGTCGACACCGGTTTTACACCGGCGGAGAGTAGCAACAATACTGAAATAGACATCCGCGTCGCGCTCGAGTTGCATAATGATCTCATGCAGAGGTACGAATTAAAGATACGCACTAACGACATGCTAACACCAGTATAGCATCCCCCGAGAAGAGGTCGAAGCCATCCATGCGACCATTATGAATCATCTTAACGTCGTCGAGCCCGGCTGCGTCAGCACAATTGTCGGAGGGTGCGGGTTTTGTACTCTCATGTAATGTCACCTCTCTTTCTCACCGCAGCTCACCAGGTACCGTCGCGGGAAGCCTGCTAGCAACGACGTCGATATTGTATTTACACATCCCAACACAACGTCAGCCAAGGGTCTCTGCTCGCGACTTGTGGACCGCCTGCGGTCAGTAGGCTTAGTAACTCACGTCATGCGTGAGTACCGCCCGGCCACCGTTGTGTCTACAGTATGTTGATGCGCACATAGACCTTTCCGGATTCCACGAGTATGACGCGCTACGGACGGCTCAATGGGACTCACTCGAGAAGGCACTCACCGTGTATCGAGCATCCAATGATGGCCGGCATCGCCGAGTTGACCTGATCTGCGCGTTGCCCGAGACGTACTGGACTGCGGTCGTCGGGTGGACTGGTGGAACCATGTTTGAGAGGGACCTGAGGTCGGCTGCAAAGGCCGTGTGCGTCCGCTCCTTTCGTCATCGAATGCAAGCTGATTTCGGCTTTTGGACAGCGGATTGAAGTTTGATAGTACCGCTATGTATGTTCAATTCTCAGTGCCCAGAGAGATACTAATGTGGAGATATTCAGCACGCGCCGGCGCGATTCTCACCTCATATATCCGCGCTCTGAAAAGGAGGTGTTCGACATTATCGGTCTACCATGGGTCGACCCAACCCTACGCAATACGGATGCTTGAAGCTCCGCCAGTCATCTATGTGTTGTTACTATTTTCGCGTTGTGGGCATTTTGTTCTGCTGCTATCTTGTTGTATTTGTGCGCTGTGTTATTTGACGACAATGTAATGGATAACGTTACCCTCCCACTCTGCCACAAACTCCCTGATCTGGATGTGGGATGTAAAGGCTGGGATACACTGGTCATCGCCGTGGGAAATTTCCAAGTCCCACATTACACCGTAGAACAACCGCCTTGCATTTTGCCGCTCTCTGTGGCTTACATACTATTGTAGAGTCCCTGATCCATCGAGCACTTAGAGGACGTTCACTCTCGAAAATTCGAAGACGGGTCAACTCCATTGCACCTGGCATCGAAACGAGGACATGTGGAGGTGGCACGCCTCCTTCTCGACCGCGGTGCAGATGCGACAGCCCAACGCCGGGACGCGTCGACTCCCTTGCACCTGGCGTCAGAATGGGGGCATGTTGAGGTAGCTGGCCTCCTTCTCGAGCGCGGTGTGAAGGTGACAGTCCAGCGTTGGGAGGAGACGACACCCTTACACCTGTCGGAAGGGGGCTATGTGGGGGTGGCACGCCGCCTTCTCGAGCGTGGTGCGGATGGTACAGCCCAGCGTTTCTGTTTGTGCGTCTCAGTCTGACTTACTGTACTATACTATGGCCCAGTACAGTAAGCCAGACTGAGACGCACAAACAGAAACGCTCAATGGTATTTCGTCACAAACTTGATTGACTATGGCCTTTGTAGGTTATGATTCATTTACGCTACTTAAGCAAAAGCAAAAACGCAGCGTCCTCGCGCAGATCTCAGATACGTATTACTGATTATTTGTCGCGTCCGTCTTGGATTGTAGTTCTGTCTTCGATGTCTCAGATGCTTCAGAATAGTTTATTGTTCTACCTACTGTACTGTACGACGTGGCTCGAGTTCTTTTCGTGATAAATAGTTGTAAGAAAATAAAATAGGAATAAGAAGCGCTTTGTTCTCAAAATCCCCTCTCGCGCGTGCAATTGCACTCGTTTTGACCCGTAACCCATGAGTTTGTAATGGGTGATGTACTTTCATTTGCAATGTGATAAAGGAATTTGCATATCTCGATTCCGTCGATATTGGTTTTATACCTAGCCGAAATGGATCCACGTCCCGCTCGCTCGGGCTGCATACTGTAATGATATCGTGCAGGCCGGGCTTAAGAACCTTATATCAAAATTAGCGCCCTGCGCAAAGAGGGCGAAGCTATTCATGTTGCGATCATTATGGATCATCTGGACGCTGTCGGGCCTGGAGCCCGGTTGCAATGCCCAGAACAACTGCACAGTTGTCGGCAGGTACGGTTTTGTGCCTACGTACCTTCTTTCTCAAGTAACGTCAAGCAAGGAGTCCTCAAGTTGGAGCACCTGGCTTAGTAACTCAATGACAAGTCATGAATATCAGCATGTTGACGCACAGAGACCTTTCCATTCCAGATTCCATCAGTATGATGCGCTTCGGACTGCCCAATGAGACTCACTCGATAAGGCACTCATTGTGTATAAAACACCCAATAATGGCTGGCGTCGCCCAGTTGACCTGATCTGAGCGTTGCCTGCTCAGGATCGGTGAAGGCGGTATTTGAAAGGGTTCTGACATCGTGCGAAGGCCGTGTGCGCCCGCACTTTTCTCTGTTACCGAGTGCAGGCCGAATTTGGCTTTTGGGTAACGGGCTAAATTTGATGGTCCGGCAATGTATGCTCAACTCTCAGTACGCGAGGACATAAGTGTTGGCTGGGATTCCTGCCATATATCCGCGCAAAAGTGTTCGAGATTCTTGGCGTACCATGAATTGACCCAACCTCACGCAATTGAATACGGACGCTTGAAACCCCAAAATGTTGCACTGTTTTCACGCTTTAATGTCTTGGTTGTATAGCTGTCCCCTTAAGTTCGTAATGTATGCTTTGGTCCTCCCTCCGCAAAATTCTCTGTGAATGTGACATAATGTTTAAGTAAAGGCTTGGACTCCGGTGATCGCCCTGCCAAGTATGAGAGTGTGGACATCCTGTAGCTAGACTGAGAAGCGTAGAGACAATATGAGGGTGCTGACTTACGAATGTACCCTCGTATGTATTCGTAACCTGCAAATTTCCCACGTGTCGCCCGATGTGATACCTGCGTCCACGTGAGTGGTGAGCAAAAGAGTACGTCATCGAACAGCCATGCGCTCACTCGTCCGCGGTTGCGTTCCCACCGAGAATGTCTAACAACACACGTGCATGGTGGAGAGCCTTCCCACAGTTATTCCGCTTTACGACGCTAATCATCTCAGGAACGGCGCGACCGGCATCCTTCAGCCGCCCAACTCGAAGGCTCGCTTGGAGGCCCAAGGCGATCTCCGTATGCGCATCCGCGAGCTTCTTTTGCACGAGTTGGAATGAGGCAAGCGGTCGCTTGAATTGATGCCGCTCAAGCGCGTATTGTCGGGCTTGTGCCAGACATGCCTCGAGTGCGCCCATCACCCCCCATGAGATTCCGTACCGCGCGCTGCTGAGGCAGGAGAAAGCCGCACCAAGACCGATTGCGCTGGGCATCAATGCATCCAAAGGAACTTTAACATTGTCCATAAATATAGATCCTGTGGTGGAAGAGCGTAACGCAAGCTTATTATTAATTTTCGGTGCAGTAAGTCCTTGCATGCCCTGAGATTGCTTGAGAAGCATGACGATGGCCGCAAGATGTCGACATACCTTCTCGAGTATGAATCCGCGTACCTTACCATCCCACTTGCATCGTGCCCAAATGATGAAAATGTCGCTATAGTTGTATTTTTGAGAGGGTGACCCTTACTCGTATCCCCAAGAAACTTACGCGACAGGAGCATTTGTGATCCATGTTTTGCTTCCGCGAAGAATAAACCCACCATCCGTCTCTTCGGCGGTGGTTTCCATGCCAGCTGGGTCGGAGCCATGATTAGGTTCAGTTAAACCCTGGAGACAGGTTAGCCATGTGCCTCGACAGTGAAAAGTGAGTTTAACCAACAAAGCATCCAATCAAATCCCCCTTCGCTGCGAATGGGGTCAGTTTTGATTGAATAACGGCCAAACATATACACTGACCGAGACGGGAAAGGTACTTCTGTTTTTGTGCTTCTGTGCCAAATATATCGATAGGGTGCATGACAAGTGAAGACTGTACTGAGGCTGTTGAACGATAGCCCGAGTCGATGCTGAGGAGTATGTCAGGGCGCGATTGAAGTGAAGACGATAGTAGATTTGCCTCTCGATTTCGCGCGCAATAAGGCCATAGGAAACGTAATTCACACCGGCACATCCGTACCCTTGAATAGTTGGTCCTAATAGACCCACAGCGCCCATTGCCGGAATGATAGACTTATCAAAGTCTGGAAAGATGTCAGTCGCACCACATGCGTCGCATACGTAATAATGACAGACCCTCTGTTCGGTGCGCTTGGAGAACGCGTGGTGCGAGATATTCCTACTGACGAAATCATCAGTGATTGGTGCAGAACTATGAGCGAGAAATATACGCGCTCGACAGAAATCTCGTGCCGTGTCGCTGCGGCGATATACTTTCAGGTAGAGAGATGACGAGAAGAGAAAGTGTGTGCGTACCGAATCGCAATTTCTTCATCAGATAATTGACTCTCGAGGTCCAACGGATCCTAAAATAATAAAGGTTGTTGGCTACCGGAATGTAATCGACCTACACTGTGGCCTGACCTCCCAGCGGAATACGGCCTGGTCAGCAGTTTGATGAGAACATCTTGCTTGGCCATTCAAAACATATGGCAACAGTCTACGCGTCGTTATCCTTCTTCCCCCATACCTCAAAACTGGATGGACCATGGTTGTTGTCGATTAGTAGTCGATGCGTCAGATGCCAGCCACTGTTGGGTAAACGGTAAGTGCTAGATCCGGGTAGCAGGTCGTGAGTTCCGGTCCGGATGCACGTGCCCGGTTTCCGGGCCGCAGAATTAAACTTGCAAACTTTTTTTGCAAAATACAGTGGTCGTCAACGGCATTTACATTTTACGGATCACCTGCACCCAGCTTGGAGTCAGGCATGCGGCCATGATGCATCTCTCCTTTCCTAGCATTGTGCTTGACGAGGATTGCCCCACCTCATCTTGTAGGAAAATTTGCCAATAAAGGTCTACCCGATTCAGAGAATCTGGTCGTGCTTGTAGCAGCATCCAAGCTGCCGTGCTGCCGTACTCCAGGTGGTAACCACATTGTCCACCAATGGAAGACAATGGGGTACTCCTTGCCATGCACCCCATTCATGGGGTGAGTTCTACTTAGCGTGCTTGGCGTGTGTTAAGTAGCCCGTGACTCGGGCCATATTTACGTTTTCCCCATCCCCAGAATGTGGCGGTAATAGGAGCTGTTATCATTATGTAAGCAGCGGTCTATGCATTACCCTAACCATGTGCTTGATGGGTGGACCGATCACCGGCATCTCTGGTAGCCCGCTGGTTGACATCTTTCGACTCAGTTCGGTTAAGAGTGTCCAAGTCTCTAAACCTTGAAAGCCACAAGTGTACGGCACAGTTACAGGGCACCTGAGATGGGGTACATGTAAATAGTTCTGGACCTTCTTTTTCGTAGGCTGGCTGGACTTGTAGTTTTCCACTCAGCTGTCTCGCAATACACGACTCACTATAACACACCACGAAACCACGTTAATCATGTACTCTACTTGAACGAGTTAAACCCGGGGTAAAGGGGAATCCTCTCCACAACGCTCGTCTGCTCCCCAGCGGCCCCAGCCCTCACGCTCCCCCATTGTCCCAACTCAAATTAACGCCGACCCCAGAAAAACTTCTCAACACCCCCCTTCTTTCTTGCAAACTTCCTACGCTCTCCACACCCCTCTATCGGTGCATTGGATCGCTCAGCTCCATCTGCGCGGAGGCATTCTTCATCCATGATGGCAGACCCTACCTATTTATGCTTACAGTTGGGTGTCAGAAGCGAATCGCGATCGCGATATTTGATAAGGAAGGTTGTAGGTCGAACATTATCAGATCTCTGTTTATGATCGACATGAGGGCGCACTGAGGGCGCTCATGTATCTTCGGTACCTGTATTCTTACACCCATTCAAGGACAATCTTCCCTGCACCAAGTGATAGTGCCATAGTTATCATATAGATATGAGCCGTCATTGTCCCCATAGGAGTCATTTCCACCTTCCCGCGGAATGTCGTCGTCGATGTTACCGAGCTGAGATGTGTTATTATTGTTGCAAACCCTCCGTTGATGCTCTTAGACAAGGAGGCTAATCCTCGGTCACTAGCACGAGACATGTACCCCGGGGGAAATCCTTGACATGGCGAAAGTCGAGTGCCAAATTTGTCACATCAAACGCTCGAGGTTTCTCCGCCCCGCGGACCTGGGCCCTGTAGGATGCGTACTAAATGGTGTAAGAGTACGAGGGAAGATGTCGCGGGTAAACAGAACTTGGTGAAAATTCATAGCCTGGCGCTCCAAACAAACCGGGGTGCTGGGACGTGCCTATCGTAGAGGTCATATCATACGAAATCCGGACCGTCGGTCGGCAGCCGATGCGACAAACTCTACTGGTTCCGACGTCAACAACTGTAGGTTCTCAAACGTAACTATGGGTTGTATTCATTGGGAACGAGAAGCTTATTTTTTGGTTACGCAGCCTAATCGATTGCGCTCAATTGGCCTCTCACTCAGGCGAGATGTCGACCGAGACCCCCCTGCGTCTCTATCACCTAGGACCCGGAGTAGGGAGCAGAATACCATAATACTTGGAAGATGCATATGAGCGCTTCTACGCCACAATCGATCAATTGTGGTCCAAGTACAGGGATGAAAATTCTTGTCGTACCCCCTCCGAGGGTCGCACAGTGAGAGGTGTCTTCGATACGGGCGCATAGCAACGTCCAGTGCATACTAACGAATCCCAGTGAACGCAGCGCGTGGAAAGCCCAACAGGTGACGCCGACATAATTGAATTATTTCCGGCAACGGCACTGGGCCCTTTCCAGGCGCAGAATATTGATCGACATGGATCCCTGGGTAATGGAGGGATCCCTTGATCGGCGGGACAGATTCCCAGTGGTTTCTCCGAGCGTGGTCTCACGAAGATGGGCCAGATGGAGGTCCACCCGCCCTGACTCCCAAATGGTAGGCGGCGGATTCGCTGCCGTGATGCACCGCGCCTGATGAGGTATTCCTTCGAGTATCCCCCGCCCACAGGGGGAGGGAACAAACAAACGAAGATGCGAGAAGAGAGATTGTTAATACTACAGTAACGGTCCCCTTGTTCGACGTCTATCGCGAGGCAGGGAGAGCGGATATCGAGAAGGCGATTTGAAAGTTTATCGACCCAATGAAAAGCAGGCTGGCCTCATGGATATGCGTACGAAGAACTGCCTTCTGGTAGCAAGGGGCGTCCATTCCCACTTTGCTTCGTTACTCCAGGACGGATGTTGAACGAGAAGTTGACCGATCGTGTGTGCAAGCGACATTTCATATGGCATATCGTGCATCCATACAAACAAGAATGTGAGTTGTGGACCGCCCAAGCGGGACAAAAGTGACCCACGCTCCCGGCTGGCAGTGGACAAGCGCCACAGCTCCCCGAAAAACGCCCGGTTATGCGCATGCATCGACATGAGTTTAGTTTTTAACCACAACACGGCCAAGTGTTCAGAAAGACAAAAAGGGTATCCATCAGATAAGAGCGTTGGAGATAAGAATGAATAAATAACTATGGATAAATGAGCACGTTGATGGTGATCACTGTCAGGACTATCATGTGGTCTGAGAGACAAGCAGGGCTCGCTCGCAGGGATGAGCAACTCATGGGCCTTGTGCGGCGAAAAAAAAATAGATTTAATGAGTGGATGAGTGGGTGCGGAACCTCCGGAGCGTGGGGAAATGGTCCCGCCCGGAGAGAGACGGCTGCGCTGCCGAAGGGGGCAAGAAAGGGTGGGAGCATTAATCAAAGATCGGAAGAGAGCGAGCTACCAGGGTTGGAAGAGGGTACAATTTTTTAATCATCGGACTGACGTCGGAATAGGGACAAGGGACGCGTTGCAGATGCAGAGAGAGGGAGTGGTTATGGCTGGTCGGACCAGTTATCCCCAAAAGAGGAAGAGGTTACGCGGGGCAGCAGCTTCCGTATCGAGCATCCAGCCGACAAGCGACATATTTCCGTTCACACTGACTTTTTTCTGCCTCTACCATCACCAGACCTCGTCCCGTTCCTTGTCCACTTGCTGCCGCCGCCTAACGTTACCATCTTCTCCCTTCTTAGACATAGACCTTTACATATAAATTACACATAATGCTGCTCTCTCCAGAACGTCGCCTCCTCTCCCTCACCATGTCCCAGATCATTTCCAGTGATTCCCTCACTTCCCCCATCTCTGATTCCTCTTGGGATCAACCTCTCTTTTCTCCCACCTCGAACATTGAAACATTTACTCTTAATTACCCTCACTATGCCCACCCACCTTCCCCACCATACTCGGTAGGCTCGGTTAGTAGTGCTTCTCCTCAACCCCCCAATCGCGCTCTCG
Source organism: Lactifluus hygrophoroides (assembly GCA_003314055.1). Classification (NCBI taxonomy): domain Eukaryota; kingdom Fungi; phylum Basidiomycota; class Agaricomycetes; order Russulales; family Russulaceae; genus Lactifluus; species Lactifluus hygrophoroides. The sequence continues at coordinate 11,172 of QLPC01014567.1, forward strand.
GCATGCGCATGAGTCCGGACTTTACCTCTGAGAAAGACCAACTTTGTCTTCCCACTCACCAGGTCTTCGAGCTCCCTCTTGCGCCCCACACACCGCCTTCTCCCATCTCCCCGACATCGCCGGACTATCCCCGGCTACTCCTCAGTCCTTCGGCGCCTGGGGTCAAACGCCCCTCTAGTCCAGTGCATCACCCAATCACCGCTACAAAGAAGCCCCGTGCATCGGGGGAGCGGATTAGTACCAAAGACTTTATCCCTCCGGACGTGACGGGGCTAAGCAAGCGCGAGGCACGCCTCGTAAAAAACAGGGCAGCCGCCTTTCTCAGCAGGCAAAGAAAACGTGAAGAGTTCGAGAATATGGAAATGTGAGTTTGGAAACAGCCCCACCCTGTTTTGTTGACTAAACAGATTCTACCGTACCCCAGTCGTGTTGCTGAGCTTGAACAGGAAAACGCACGCCTACAAGCGCTCGCACAGAAGACATCCCCACACGAGGGAAACTCACGTGAGCTCATATCAGAGGTTGAACAACTTCGCGCACGACTGGCAGCAACTGAGCAACGTGAACGCGAACTCAGCTCTCAACTTGCTAAGCGTCCGCTGACAGTCAAAACGGAATCTTCCGAACCTCGTCTCCCGACTTCTCCCACCCGGCATCCGGCTTTCCCCGTTCAACTCAAGTCATCGGATAAGACGAGCGCCAGTCTCAGCCTTCTCGTGAGTCTTGCCGAAGCGAAGCTGCCCGTCCACCGATCTCTTATTGGTATTTCACAGGTCTTGCTTTGTGCCCTTCCTTCCATTTTCTCGGTCTCAACTTCTCAGTCCGCGGTACCCATGTCTGGTTCATTCCCTCTGTCAAATACAGCAGTCAACTCCGCTGTAGCTTCCAGGATGGACTTCCGTTCATTTTATCCACGCGATGGCGACTGGCGCTCCCCTAGTGCCATGGACCTTGACCATGATCATCGTGTACCTCGTATCCCTCCACGCAGACTCGAGTTCGTTGACACAGATGCCAACGCCCTCGGTCTTGGTGGACTTGACATTTCCTTTGACGCAGAACCATCAGCCAACGGCAAGATCCGTGTGCGCATCCACAACCCCACGTCTGTGACACCTTCCCCTACTTCCTCCAGTCCCACTTCCTTCTCTCCCTCTCCACCAGCATTCAACTTTGACGACATCCCTACCTGGAGCGTGGCCTCTTCTCCAGTATCCTCAGCGTCACCCTCCGTCCCTCTACTTCCGGCTGCTCAGCTCGATGCCGACCCTTTCATCGGTATCGGCATGTCAAACCAAGAACTTGGGTTTAGTTTTGACCCAGCGTTGTTATTCAATGGTGTCTCCATGCAGTCAGAAGTAGACACTTCACGGGGTAGGCGGCGCGTGCGGATCGCTCTCAAAAGTCCGCCAACTACCGATGGCAGCGCCGGCGAATGGGAGGTTGAGCTCTGTTGATCCTCATTCATCCCCCACTCATCATTTATCTATTCATGCCATAAAAGCGTGCGGCATGCTCCATATTTAACCGGCCGCATACCCGCCCCGCATCGTCTACGTCTCATATACTGCACTAATCACGGTAAAGACATACCATACATGCATCACACTTCATTTTTGTTTGTATTCTTAATCCCTTTTTGTTCGTTCATAGACCTGGGGCTTTTGGTTGGACCGGTGCCACTTCGGTGTCGAAAAATGTTCTTATCTCGCCGACTTCGTGTTGTCGCAGAGCGCGATATACGTAGTATGTTCATATCTCAGTACTTGTCGCTGTTCACACTTTACGCATCGCATTGTGTATTATGATATCTATTGCTCGATTGGTTGGTTCGGGATAGAGCAGTATGGTTGGTAGATGATCGATGACCAATTGATGCATGTCCTCTAACGTGGACCGATTTGTTCGGCAAGTCCCAATGTGCGACACATTCTGGTTAGGACGCCGGGCCGGTGCGATCATATCGACTCCATGCATATGTATGCTGTTACAGTGTAAACGGAAGCCCAGCCCCATCGTTCGTAAGGATGAGGCATGGACCACTTCGCTACCCATGGTTACGGTATGTAGATGGATGGCGGGTCCTGGGTTTCTTCATTGGTAACATGTAGAGACGGTACTATATGCGAGCATCGGACAAACTGTGAAATGGCTAAATTTGGATGACCGCAGCTGACGGCAGTCTCGCTAAATGATATCATTGAGGCCGTTCACACCCCATGCTTGCGGATCACCCCGGCGTTTCCAAATACGTCCCAAGTGCGTTACAATGTGCTACTGGCAACTGGCAACAACTGACTGACCCAAGATACAGTACCAGACCACGACTTTCTTTGCTGATCTGTCATGGTAACTTTGTAACTTACTGGACATTGCAGTACATAACAATAGTACTTCGCTGATCGGCAAACTACCGTTAATTGTTTTTGGTCGTTCTCTGATCGCCGTTTGTATCGTAAAAAACTCCAATGCAAGGAGTCCACTGCACCGAAGTTGATCGCGAGACACTTGCACACCCCTGTAGTTGTGCAGTAGGACTCACCCTCAACTGTGTCCGACAGCCCATGCCACTCGGGTCAATCATTCTGATTCTTCTGCCTGGTACCAGAGCATGACAGTGGCTTCGGCAGCATCATAATAGCCGAGCTGTCGCCACGGCGGGAGAATCGTTTCTCGGACAATGGTCTTGTACGAATAATATTCGGTGTGCAAGAGACATCGGGGCTTTAACTGTTGCTGCCCTGGGGCGGTACTTGGGAAATGTCAAATCGGAGGTAGACGATGACATGCCAGTGCGTTGAGGGAGAGAAAGTACGTATCAGAATATATGTGTTGCAGCAGATATTTGATCGCTTGCTTTCCAAAAGCTACTCACGAAGTACATGGTTTGAAATCCACGAAGGACATTTTTGAGGGTCTGTTCAGTGAGCGACGCAACATGCAGGTCGAAAAGATCTCACTATGATAGCGCTTTCTCTGCGGGTGCCGACGGGATGTTTCAAGGAACACTCCAGAGCCACTGCCATAGCTTCGCTTCTTCCTCTCTTTTCTGACCAGGATGGTGTTTCCCAGAAGTGAAGCGCACGCGCGCTGCGCGTCACTATCTGGACACGACGATTATGCACACGGCGGAGACCCGGAGTCAAGTGTATCCCAGGTGTGCTATGGGATAGGAGGGATAACGGTCGTTGACATAATGGCTAGGTATGTGGGAGGGCAATAGCAGAAATGAGGTGGTTCGGGAATGTGCGCTCGGGCGTAAAGGGCAGAACGAGACGTTTGGCTGCCAAAATTGCACGACAAGAACCAAGGTCCCTTTTGTCGCGCTAGTCAGATTCACTCCAACCATTCGACCACAACTCGAAAGAGAATCAGGCGACCTCTTGTTCTGCCCCTTGTTTCTTTCGGAGTGATGGCCCTTGGCACATCTTACACCGGCAAATCTACCTCACAGCCGAAGCACAGAACATGACTGTTGAACGGGAATGGGGCACGAAAACAGGTGGGTAAGACGTGAAAAGGGCGCACTAACACGAAACTCGACTCAAGCTGATGTGTGTGAATATATATATATTATA
>QLPC01014659.1:0-12675 GCA_003314055.1 Lactifluus hygrophoroides
CGAACTGTAAGCGAACCTAGGTCAGCGCATGCTCTGTGAGGATGAAAACTGTCACTATACGTACCTCCTCTGGCTTGACTATACCACCCATGAGCGTCAATCCCTTGAGATGCTTTCCCGGACCACAGCGCATTGCATGAAGATTAACCTCCCTGATGTATGCTCGTCACTGTAACTGCGATAAAGTCGAACTAAATGACATACGCCATTTTTTGGATAACATCCAGACTAGGGCGCTTGCCATCCTCTTCACGGGCCTGAGCATCGGGGTAAATGACCTCGTCGACAAACTTGCGGACAGCCAGTTGCAGCTTGCGATGACTCTAGAACAAAAAAGGATCACACACGTTCGAGGAAGTAGCATAGCATATATGCACACCTCCTTGAAATAGGGGCTGAAGTAGCCCTCCGCGAGCCATGCAGGTTCCGCATACGGCACTCTGCTAATTTCTGCCACACCGCGGCCTTTCAGAGATGTCTTCTCGCCGTCGATGTAACCGACTTGAAGACGTTGATATTGTGGACGCTCGAGGATCTCGTGACGATGCAGACCGTAAAAGGCATCCGTCGCGTCCTGGCCGGCTGCGGAGAGTGTTTGACAAGACGGGATGAGAATGAATGATTACTACTGCTGAGAGGAATGATTTACGAACCAATGTCGTCATCGAGGAGGACGGCAGCGCCTCCTGGGTGGAGATTCTTGAACCGAGTAAGGTCGTAAACCTTACTATCAATGACAACCCACTAAAAATGGGGTTGCGTTTTAAGGGATACTACTATAGCGTGTCGAGGAGGGTGCGCTTACGAGGTCGCCGTCTTTATTGTGCTTCGCAACGTCGTCGCGAGTGAATTTCTGAAGCTGCCTGGATGAAGCCATGGTGAGGATTGAATGGGCTTCAGTTGGGTACTTTATAGCCTTTGTGATGGCCTGTGCTTAAGACCCGGTTCCATGTGATTTCCGACTCGGTTTAACCGACTCAATATTCCAGCACTCCGGATCTCACCCCCGCCCATCGATTTGATTTACCCCCACACTCAGCAACATCATTACCGTCTCACCGGGGTGATCCTCCAACAGGTAGCCGCTGAATATACACTCCCCTCCCCGCAGCTCTCTCGCGACGTTCCCATTCATCGTCATCCAAGTACCGATCCACCGCCCGCTCCTCGACCGTAGTTTCTGTCCGAGCTACGGCTCGTGACTCCTTCTCGTCGCCTTCAAGTTTGTTGAGGGATGTGACATCAGTGGCAGATCCCGAATCGCAGTCTTCCGCGAGCGCAACGTACGCTTGTGCAATTCCCCAATCCGTCTCCTTCGTCACGCGTTGAAATGCTAGCTGTGCGCGCACTCGCGCTTCTTCTTTCAGCGAAGCCCCGCTTGGCGCTGTCGTGGCATGTTGTGAGTGGGAGTGCGGGAGGGTGAGATAGGTCCGCGTGTGTAGCAAGTGTGGAGTTGTGCGCAGCGTGCTTGGAGGGAGATCGTTCAACTTGCACAGTGTCCGCGCCTGAGATATCATAGTACGCCTAACGAGGCGAAACGACAACTACTAGGTGAACGAAGCACTCACGTCGACTCCCAATCGGAGGGATATTCCCAGTAGTGTATCATCCGGTCGGATGTAGTAGTATCTTCCGCGGTCTATTTCACCGTCAGGCGGTTCTTCTACTTTGTCTTCGTGAATATCCGTGTGAGTGGTATCAAATTTTGGTGATCCCGCCGCAGCTTTGGACGGATGATTATCATTGCAGGGCACTGGTACAGTTGCGGCGCCGGAAACCTCCTCAGTTCGTTCCCCTTCACGCACCTCCGAGTCGGGCCCTTCCTCGTCCTCCTCGTCCCCAACTACGAAAACATCTTCATCGCGAATAGCGCCATCGACGTTAGATGCCACCTGCTGCGGTTCACTGGCGCGCGCAGCCAGAGAACCGCGCGCCTTGTTACCCGAGTCAATAGCACCGACGCCGCCCAGGCAAGCAAGGCACGGATTGTACCGCGCCAATCGAGGATTCGACGTCAGACAGTTGGGGCATATGGGACGTCCGCAGCACCGAGTGAGAAACAGCACCTCTGAACTCTCACCAGCACTACTTGTACTGGCATTGGCGGAACTGCCGCCGACGCCTCCGTCGGATGGTATTATACTTCCGTTTCTTTGCTTCCATAGTCGGGGCGGCAGGGACGACGAGCAAGCCAGGCAGAGTGTGTTCGAATCCATACTGTCTCAGTATCATGAACAGGGGGGTGTAGTCATCCTCATAGTACTTGCACGTGCCGGCACCTGTAGCTTAGCTTACCCCGCTTACCACCTGAATTCTGCTCTTCCCGTTCCCGCAGCTCAAAGTGCCACACACGCACATCATACATCGTTTTCGAGTCCGCTGCAGTCAGGGCCATATAAATTACTGCTCAAAGTGAAGAATGGCAGATAGCACAGTTGACACCTTCGTTGATCTGTCAATCATTCTATATTATATTCAGGGAAATAATAATACACTTCTTCTAATGAATTGTCGAGTCATTGGCCCGGGCCTTCTGACAGCGTAGCTTGTCGATATCGACGCGTTCGTACTCCCGCGCATCCCATCCAACTCAACTAGAGCAGCTGCACTGAAATCCGAGCATCTTAATATCACCAATCCCACATAGACGCCTCTCCTCCATCGTCTCGGCATCTAGCTGCTCATCGGACCTGGTGTCCCCTTCCCCACCCCAAGGTTCATAGGGATTGCACGCCATCTGCGGAAAAAAAAGGGGGTCGAGTTGTTCACAAAAAGTCCAACATACATCGAAGCCTCTTACCTGCATCACCTTTGCCAAAATAAGGCGTCCGTTCTGTGCATCCAATTCGACTTTCGCGATCACTTCTTCCAACACCCATTGCCGCAAGATGAAACGGGGATTCGCAAGACGAATCTCTTTCTCACGACGGTCTTGCCAATCCGCAACGCCTTCCGAACTTGTGCCGACCCACTCTTCTTTCTCACTCTCGATACGGGCAGCGTACTTCTCAAGCCAGCTCTTCCATTGCTCTGAAGCTCCGTCCTGCTGCGGCACCTCACCAGTAGAGGTAAATCGAAGAAGCGTGTCGATGAAAGGGTCCAAAGACGTTAACAATGCCGGTCGGAAGCGTGTCAGATGTCGGAAAGTGAGATGGAAATCCAGCTTATGGTCCGCCAGCGTTGCAAGGAGAGGCTGTACTAAAGCCACGTCGTCCTTCTCTTCGGCGCGCCGAAGCCCAAGTCGCTAGAACGGCGTACATGTGAGTCACAGAGATCGTACTAGACGGTGGAACCGACATGCCTGGCGCATCTTCGCGTTGTACTCCGCATCGTACTCGTGCAAGAAGAGATCCTCAAGCTCTTCCTTGACCAAGGCGATACCCCTTTCTTTCCACTCATCCTTCTTACCTTCCTTTGCCCATCCTGCCGAGACGGCCTTATTCCCCAATTCGGCCTCGGCGCCAACAAGAGGAGCGAGAGCGTGAAGTAGTGCTCTCAATGCGAACAAACTGTTCTTCTATGTAAGCGCTGCAGTGAGATAGAAGTAGGAGTACTCACATCATCTCCGGCTGCAACTGGAACCGATGATGTATAAACATTAGTGACAGGAGAACAATTTGGGAGAGCGCACCTTGTATGCGTACCTTCCTTCTTCGTCTGTATGATTGCAAATATGCATCGGGTCAAATATGTCCATAAAAGCGTATGGTCCTTATACGTCTGTCAGAGGTGTAGCATGTACCTCAAGCCTTTTTAAACCCACCGTAATCGATGGTCAAACCAAGCACCGAGACGCTGAAAAAGTTCAATCAGTAAGCACATCTCGGCCTCTCGCGAGCTGCTCACTTGTCTGTGTTGATGACTCCGTGCATGAATCCGTACGCTTGCCATCGTGCAACCATCTTCGCATTTCTCCTTGCGCATTCTAATATCAATTCGCGTCCCCACGCGCTCCCTTCAGGTCTCTTGATACGCAACACTTGGTCAGCGACCCACTCGCCGAGCACACGCAGCGCGTCCAAGTCAGCCGGCTGTTGTCCACCACCGAAGAAGAACACATCCTGGGGTGGGTTCAACGCCTCGAATGATCCAATACGCAGAAAAGAGGGTGCGACCCGTGTCACGATACACGCGGTTTCGGGACGTTCGCGTATAACGGAAATTGAAGAAAGAGATATGATGGATAAGGAACGCGTGGTAGGTATTCCAAGGGCGTGCATAGCTATGTTCCCACATTGAGACGAAACAAAGACAAAGGTGGAGGAGGGAGCTTACCCTCTGCGCATAAATATTCCCGTACGGACGAGCGCACGACTGCGAGGCCATCAGCACGCCGAGAGAAAGGCGTACGTCCCGCTCCTTTCAATTGAAGCTCGTACGTAGTCTCGGGGTCAGAAGGGTGTGGCGTCACGTCTGCGAATATCGTTAGTTAGAATAGTTTGAAAACAACCAAGCGGGGGTTAGACGAAATGGAGAAAGACATACGAATCGAGATCGCACGTCCATCTCCGAGTTGACCCGCCCATGCACCAAATTGATGGCCGCTGTAGCGGAGCGACCAGGGTGCAAAGGAGACGTCTGCATCGTCGGCTGATATGAGCATGGCGTGACCTCCGAGGACGTCAATGAGCTCTTGACGCGTCGCGGCTGCCTTGCTGTTCTCTGCTGCATGCTGCTGGTGCTTCTGTGAGTCAGACTGGCCCAGAAGAGAGGGCTTTCCAAGAACTTCAAAAGCATCTCCAACATCCAGGTGTGGCAGACAATCCCGCAATCCGGTATCAGACAGGCCCAAAAGTTGTATCGGGTTGCTCCTGCCAGTGCCGGCAGGGTATAGTCTCTGTAGGGGTTCGTCGTCGTCCGATCCTGTCCGTTCTGCTGCGGGTACCCTTGGGTTCAAGGCCTCTCTTGCAGCGAGCCATTGCTCTACGTACTCCCCTTTATCGAATGCCTCGCCCGGGTTCTCCGGTGGCTCAATTTCGTACGGAAACGGTAAGGGGAATGGCGAGACGTGCGAGAAATGGGATTCTGGGGAGGTAATGCGCGCGCGACGCTGGACGGAGGGATTGTTCTTCAAGGCATATCGGAAGGCGGAGACGGAGGGCGTTGCGGAGTCCGGGGTGAGATTGTGGATGAGAAGCTTGGAAGGAGGGGGAAGAGGGAGGGCAGAAATGGGGTACTTTGACTTTGTGAGCGACGATGACATGCGCGCGATTACTCGCATGCAAGAATGAGAAAAGGTCGTGAATCGACTGCTGCGTATCGCTGTGGTGGAGAGAGCGGTGCACGCCGGTCATCATGATTCATGATTCATAATGGCGTCGTCATCCGCTATCGCTAAAGTGCGTTGCATCATCATCATTCCGACGGCCCGAAACTCACGTTTCCCGTTCTCGCTCATATCCATCAACAACAATGCCTCTGAGAGTTGGCTACGGTATGCGCCGATGCGCAAAGAAACCTCTCTTTCGCTAAATCGTTCCTACCCCCCAAGTTCGCGAACACTTTTCCTCACCCCTCCTGCAATTCGCTGCCGACGATCGCGAGAAAACGTTCACTCTCGTCGAGTGTCCCAGTATGCGTCTTGTTCGATAATAAGCCCCATAAAGGGTTTGATCACGCAGAGAAAAGGTGGAACTGGACAGCTCATCTTGCGCCTCACAAACGATGAGATCGATGTAGCCGTGTGGGCCAATACACCGCTTGTCATTATCGTCTTCTGACAGGTGTTTTTTGACAGCGCGCTCACCGATGCGCTCATTTCTGGCATAGCCAAAGGTTCAGAAGCATACAAACTGGTTGGCAGCTACGTTAGCACTCCGCTAAACTGGTCAGCCCGCAGTGCTTGCCGCGCGCCCAATGTTACACCAAAGCCACTGTATGACAAGCTGATCTAGTCTTTAGGGCCGTCATCACGGGAGCAATGTCTAAATATCAAAACATAGCCGACCTGGAAGGGACGTCTCTCGGCATCTCGCGCATCGGCAGCGGGAGCCAGACCATGGCGTACGTGATGGCGCAACAACAGGGCTGGGTGACCGACCAGCTACAGTTCAAGGGTACTCGCACCATTTTTGACCGTCGCTTCCAAAACCCATTCATTTGTACTTTTTGGGTGGTGTTCCATTTATTAACAGTCAACAACGATATTCACGGCTTGATCGATTCGGTCAACGATGGGTCGACGAGCGCGTTCATGTGGGAATGGTTCACTACCAAACCTTTCGTCGATGCTGGTCAAGTGCGGTTTGTACGTCATTGCCCACTTCTACTTCTTCAAAGTTAAAACAAGATCGATAATTTACCTCGTTTAATATTTCGCGAATCGAAACAAAGATCGGATCAGTTCCTACTCCCTGGCCATCCTGGCTGATTGCCGCCCATCCCTCGCAAGATCGCGCCCCATCGCGCGAGTTGCGTGCTTTCCTCGAAGCCCTCTCGAAGTATGTGGTCGCATTCGACGCGCCAGAAAATCGTGCCGGGCCGAACGTCAAGTTCATCAAAGAGAAATTTGGTTATCCCGAAGAAGACATCGTCGTTTGAGTTCAAAACGTTTCGCGAAAAATGCACGCTTTGACGTTAACCCTTTCACACGAATTCTAGGCCTGGCTCGACACTGTCGCCTACCCGAAGGACTGTTCAGTCATCCCGGAGAAAGTCATCACCGACACCCTCAAGTAAGTAAAGCACCATCTGTCTGAAGCTTTGTGACGTGTTGACGTATTCCACATGGATGTTTAAGCATGCTCGAGGCGGCCGGTGCAGTGAGAGCACCAGAAGAGCGCCAATTTGACGTGACGACTTTTATTGATACAACAGTGGTAAAGTTGAGATGAAATGCAACGTTGAAAGTTGCAAATGGATGTATGTATTGTATTTGCACATTGTCGTGATGATACAACAATAAAAGAGATATGTCGCCTAGCAGCAGCAGCATATATTCTACCGGAATGGAAAGCAATAATAGGTCCGATGTGCCAAACGTAAACGACGTGTGAAATATAGTTATTAATAGAAATAGTCCAAGGTGTAAACGTACATGTACAGTGAACGTCTTGTCATGATATGGTACTGTAGTGGTTACCGATGCATAAATATGAAAGAGCCGGTTCTCGGCTCGCGTGAATGAGCAGATTTTCTACAAAACAAACCTGGGGAGTGAGGCCTTTAGTGCAATGATTGACAGATTGACACCTTGGAAGGAGAGGCAGTACGTTATTACGAAGGCTCTCTGAACGACTACAATGAGGAGACAGGTGGAGGCGCGGTTGACATGAGCCTGGCAGCAAGCAAGGATGAGAACTTTGCTAGACCGAAAACGGCATACAAGAAAAAAAAAAACAAAAAAGGTACGGACCTGAGCCAGATTCTCGTTGGCGTGCACTTCTCCATGATTAATTTCCATTCCCGTTTTGCGCCGGCGTGACCTTGCAAGGCATCGAGGAGAGATTGCCGCCCTTCCATCGTACCTCCACCTTCTAGAATCCACTCGCAGTTACTCCAACCCTCTCCGAGTCCCGGACGCACGTTCGGTTGTAAACGTGCGAGCCACACGTGTTTCTTCACACGCGCGAAACCATTGGGTGAGTGTGGGCTGGGGACCACCGTAAAAATGAGCGAGAGAGACAGCTCTGGTTCTTCGCGAGGGAGGATGGCGATGAACCGCGGATTGACCGGTGCTTGGGTGATGTGCGCATAGTAGAGGGGGGAAGGCAGCGAGAGTGGCTCTGACAGTGGGAGAACTGCCGAAGGGCAGTACGGCACAAGGGCAGTCCCGTCAAAAAGCATCCAGGATTCCTGACAGCTGTTCCCAATTGATGTCAGGTCGCTGTTTGAAGATGCAAGTCTATCTGTAGGCGGCAAATAACCGAGATTACAGACCACATCTCCGACCGACAGGTGCTGCCATAACCCGGCGTCATCCAATTGCTCTTCGCACGCGGCAATTGCGTGGTAGTTCAACTCGACACAGGGAAAATAGACGCGTAAGATTGGCGCACGGAGACGGGACGTGGCGGTACGTATATCATGTGGTGCATGTGGTGCATGTGGCGCAAGAGGGGTCGAAAAATTTTCGGCTATGCGAGACTGAGAATGAGAATGTGCCAACACTGACTGACTGCTGCTTTGACTATTGTCCGTCGACGAGAGACTGGAATCTGTCAGGGTCCTGGTGGTGAAATCGCGGTTCGGACTACCCCGAGATATCGTGCCATCATCCTCGGATGCCGAGCCGGATATTGCGAGAGTACGCCTCCGACTTCTCCAACTGCTGGCATAAATCTTCAAGCCAAGGGGATCTGCCGAGGGGGGTGGTGGTGGGACCTTGTTTCTTCCCAGTATGGACATCAGAGAGGGTTTTCGTTTCTGGGGCCTTCCCTCCAAGGTACGGAACGAACGTGTCGATGCCGTGGACAAAAACTGAATGTACCTCTTACTCAGCCGGTCTACGGCATTATTGCTTTCGACATTATCCGAGAAAGACAAGGGGGCCGGAAACACGAGCTCTCGTGCTTGGTGTGGCGGCGCGCTACGGTAACGCAACGAGGGGTCTTCGAGCTCTTCTGAAACTGGTGACAAGGTGCTATGTATAAGTGCTTGCAGAAGCAGGACCATGCGTGAGTGGGCCTGGCAAAGGGTGACATATCTTCTCGTCTTCTTTTCCAAGACAGGTATCCTATCCCGGGATGAAAGGATCGCCAAGGCATGAGTGGGATACAAGTGCAGCGGCAATTGCTGGGAATTTACTGAAAGGTTATCGTCACCATCTACCTCGTATATGCAAAATTTGGCGACACTCACTGAAATCGTTCAGGTCACTCAATTGAATATCGATATCCGCGGGCGGGTCGAGGTCGGCATAACGGAGGCAGTACTGATATCCGGGAACATAAGCAGATAACACAGCATCCCGCAGTTTTGGGTACTGCAGGACGTTTCTACACGTTGTCGAGGTCAACGCGAGAGAACGGAAGTCGCGCCACTGGGTGTAGCGAAGAACGTTGGTGAGGATACTAGGTTCCTGGAGCACGTTAACCAAGGAGATTCGAGTGGAAGCGGGCATGTAGGGAAAATTGTGAGACGAGGAAGACTTGCGGAAGGTGGATGGCCCGGGGTCGGGATCATCATACAGAGATAGATCGTCGAGCAAGGAGAAAGGGGGAAGAGCACGAGACGATCTAGCTATGCGAGGGTTTTGAATGGAAGGAGAAGGATGGCCACCATCGAAAGGGAGGAGGGGATCGATGACGGACATGGACATGAGAGGGGAGGAAAAGAAAGGAGACGAGTTGGGGGTGCTATGGAGAAGGCTCCATCATGATGATATTAATGCTGAGCGGGTTGGGCAGTGATGAAATATAGACGAAACCCAATGGATCGTCTCCACACACAGGCACTGGCATCACCTGTTTCGCTCATCTCCTCCATCCCCGTCCCATCCGTTCCGGTCATACGCTACTACTAATCTAGATCTTTTGGCGCTCAACCTTTTACTTTCCTTCTCCCCGCCGGCCCCCGTCACTGGCACACCATCCTGCACTCGATTTCCTTCAACTACAAACAAAACGAGATGCACTGCGGCCGCATTACCAGAACGCCCTCGGGCCTAAATCAGCTGATCTCCGGGTCACCATGACCATGTTACACACAACAATCATCGGCACAACAATCGCCGGGGGCTCGGATCCAGGCACAGTGCGTCGCTCACCACTGGTTCTCAAAATTGCATTACTTAACTCGACTTTACCCTAACTTATTGTCGCATTAAGGCCGTCCACTGCACTGGTCCTCTGCGCTTATGCCAGTGCAAAGGGTTGTTTAATTGACGTCCCTTCCTTGGTGTTCGGGGGAGAATCCCGGACCGACGAAGCAACTGATCACCAGAATGGCGCTGACCCGGCTGACAAGCTGCGCACTTCAAATAGAACCATGTGGTCTCAGCCGAATAAACAACTTCCCGTCAGGCATCAAGCGTTTTCACGCACCCCCAATCCCGAGTCACAACTCCAACTATGTACTAATAAGCTCCTTGTTGAATGCCGTCCGTTTTTTGTCTTATAAATATCGGTTGGGAACTGCTCGGCATATTAAATTGGCTGAGTAACCTGCCAGTGTTCGTGAAAATTTTATTCCCCTTTGGAGGATGGGTAAACCATTTTTTGCTGATCGTGCCGTCAATCTTAGTCTCTATAGGTCCCGTCCCATATGCACCCAGCGTAGCGGATTCTAGCTAAGGCATCTTTCTTTCCACCGTTTCTTCACCAAGCTTTCGGCTACCGTGACTGCCAGTGCCAGCGCATGGCGTTGCCAGCTCAATTGTCAGCGTTCACGCGTGTCTCAGGTGCGAATCGCGGGCATGTCCGCCACGGGTCCTGCGCATTGCATCTTCTCTTCGTTCATTTAGCCTATACTCAATACGTGCTGACTCGAGAAGGACCAGGGTGTCATTGCCCAAACAGTGCACTAAAGGTGGCGGGGAATCAGAATCAGAATCTTTTACCGTGGCCACCTCAGTCCGCATTTGGCCGTCATCTAACTAACTCTGGGCTGGCGTCCTTCGGGATGTCCCTGGAACACCATTTCACGGCCACTAAATTACGCAGGGCGCGATATTCCCCATCAATTGAAGTTCAGTATTCTTTGTGGCTCTTCCTCTCCTGCTGAGCACACAAGCAGACCCGCCACCGCGGGGGTCTGCAAAGTTGGATCAGTGCTCTGCAGCCTTATCTGATGCTGGCTCGTTGTTCTACATGGCCAGCCGAGCGTATCAAGATCGCAGATGCTCTTGTATCGTCACGGTCCCCAAGGACCACCGGTGGCACTGGGCTGTGCAAGATGTTGATCCCCTGTGGGGCAGTGGCAAAACGTACCTGTGCCTGCAATGTCCAGCTGACTGTCGGTCGCCAGGGCCCAAGGTCGAATATTAGGGAAAGAATTACATAGATCACTGTTTTGCTACCATGTGTTCTGAGACCGTCGCAATAAATTCAACCGATTTCACGGCGACTTGAATTCTGCAGCTGTGCGTTCTTGAGAATTCATTTGATTTGACAAATAACAAGTCATGAAATCACGTGTCCGTGAGAAAAGCTTGGCACAGCCATCTGACCTGGGGCAAGTCAGGCTTGAGCAGCATTAGGGCTATCCATTGTTTGACCACAACTCATACAACGCTATGTCCGATGACGAAGAAAGATACGATGTTCGTTTCGCTCTCTTATACACCTAGAGGCAACTGAATTGCCTTTTTTCCCCTTTAAAGGCACGCCCTGGGGCTCAGCAACGGTATCTCGCAAAGGACATCTTCGGTAGTGACTCTGATCTGTCCGATGCTCCTGACGCAGATGGTGCGCAGTTTTTCCACAGTTAACGATGTATTGATTACGACCGTGTTTTTCAGAGGAAAATTTGCCTCCTCGCTCACGCCCGACGTCGGCTCCACTAGAAGCGGGAGAAGAGTCAACCGATGACTCGGCGGACGAGTACCGACAGGCTCGCGCGATTCCACAGAAACGGAGACGCCAGCGGCGACGTGATCACGGGGAAGATGACAGCCAGGTGGTACGCGTTGGCAAGGCGCAGCGCAAGCGCAAGGTCAAGGTGAAAAAGGGACCCACTGAGGAGGATTTGTTAAACCTCCCTCCCGAAGAGGGTACGTGTGCAATAGTTTTTCGTCATGCAGTCGCGTTGACGGGCGTTGGCATGAACAGCTAAGAAGCTACGCCTGGATATGGAGATTGACACGATTCTGAAGAGCAACAAGGCATCGCGGCCTAAGAAGCGAAAAAAGGAGGATGACCTGGATCAGTTTGCGGATGCGGAAGTATCTCAGCTGCGGGAGGAAATGTTAAACGCAGCGGACCAAGACGAGCAAGCTAATCGCGAAAAGTTGCCAGCGACATTGAAGCTAAAGTTATTGCCCAAAGTTATGAACGCACTCCGAAAGTGCGTACTCGGTCTATATCTTTTTCATGGCAACACTCATTCATTCTTTATGTTTGTAGGAACTCTCTGTGGCAATCTATCGTTGATAATAACCTTCTGGAAGGCGTTCGGCGGTGGCTGGAGCCATTGCCGGACAAGTCCCTGCCAGCTTTGAATATTCAAAAGGATTTCTTTAGCATCCTGCCTACTCTGGACATCGATACAGCCGTTCTCAAGGAGTCCAAACTCGGGCGTATCGTACTGTTCTACACAAAGTGCAAACGGGTGACCCCGAATATCGCTCGGACGGCCGATGGACTCGTGTCTGCCTGGTCTCGACCAATTATCAAGAGATCTGCATCGTATCGCGACCGGGCGATACCTACAGCGGATATGTCGGCTGCAGACGGTGGTGCACCTCACGAACGTCTGAATGTTATTCTGGCAAAGGCTAAAGAGGGCGAGCGGCATCGTGTTCGGAAGAACGCGGTGATGATTCCTCAACGAGAACTTGGGTCATACACTGTGGCACCGCGGTCGAATGCGGGAGTGATGAAGAACAACATCAGCGTGGATATAGACATTGAAAGGAGGAGGCGGAATGCGGAGAGGCTGAGGAGTCTTACGCGGAAGATGGGATCTCAGAAGGTGTAATTACCACCTCCGAGTCGGTACTTGTACGGTAGGCCTAGATAGCGTGGGAAATAATTGTGGCTGAGAATGGCTGAGATTCAAGTTAACATGTTCGGGCGC
>QLPC01014686.1:0-11473 GCA_003314055.1 Lactifluus hygrophoroides
GAAGAGCCATGCAGCTGGAATGTAAATCGCATAGTCCGACAGAATGACCGTGCTGCGCATATAAAGCTTGCTGCTGAACGTCTCGATGCCTCGTGAAGTGTCCAGCGCGAACCACCTCGGGTCAATTAGTGACCCTCTACTCAACGTGAGCGAGGAACACGTGCGGGCGTAAAAAAAAATCCCTACATTTTACCGCAGAGCCAGGAATGATAGGCGGTCAACGGGGGATAGTCTAAGCCCCAGTATTGCAGGTCGTATGTGTACCACTGCCGCGTTGGCAGGTGATTAGTGAGCTCCATCCAATGCCGCTGAGCTTCATAATCTCCATACATGGGAGGAGTTCCCTGTCCTAGGGGTAGGGCAAGGTCATACATACACGAGGCGCCTTCGTTTCTGACGGGGGAATTCTAGAAACTCACCCGAATACGAACCCAGCCCGACACAGAACCGCACCAAGGCTGACGCCAGCAGGGTACACGGCACGACCCAATGCTTTACTCCATTCTTGTGCATCCAACGTAGCCATCGACGGCCGAAACCCTGCTCCTGCAATATCGTCTCCTTCTCAGCTTCCATAACGGCGCTGAAGCTCGAATAACGCTGATGCGTTTTGCGTGGAAAACTGCCTCCCACAGATATCGAGGGGGATATGGCGCGCGAGGACGCGGGGGAGGGAGTACGAATCCAGGCATCTGGGGTGGGTTGCAATGCACGGTGTCGCCGAGGTACGGGGGCTACAATCTCCGGATATGAGGCACTGAGCGGACAGTCAGCAGGTGTGATCACAGACGATGATACGACTGGGACTGTACGAAGAGGGCATAATGGGTGATATAGGCTGGTAGCCAGCAGATTTCAAGTTCCCATCTGAGCGGATGCTTAGTTGTGAAGAGATTGAGGCAGTACGTTTAGACTTTCGACGGGGACTTTGAGGAAGCAGAGAGTGGGAATCTAATTCGTCCATGAGAAGTGCGGAAGACGGTGTCAGGGTACCGTTATTGCCATATCATTGCTACCGTACAACAGTGACTATGTTAGGCAATTCAGGCCCAGGTATCTCGTGACCGGTGACTATTCTACGCTGGTCAGGCTTTCATGTTCTGAAACTCCCTCAATACTCTCAGTTTCCTCCATGCTAGCTTGCCCGTCGGCTTCTGCACTTCTGTGCACGCCATTAAGTCGTGTTTGATGGAAAGACTGGCCAACTCCGGAACCGTTCAGTAGAGGAGAGCGAACGCCGTTGTGTAAGAAACCTTTAATCGGTTAAGCACTTGGGTGAGATGCATGAGATTAAGATCGTGATCTCGAATCACCGTTGGCGTGTATATCTGGAGTCACCGATCTGGGTGTTGCACTCCGACGAGAGGTAGGCAATGTTCCGAGGTCATGACGGCCGTGGTCTCGATAGTGACGATGATTATTACTGTCATTGATATGGTGGAGGTCTTGTGAGGAGCGAGAAGATTGGGGATGACTTTCCGTTCCCTCATACTCCTCTGGAATCGTCGGTGACTGCGATGGGCGAGCGAGGGCGGCACCGCGGTTGGAATAGGTGTAGCTGTAGTCATGCGGGTGAGGCGGGGGTAAGAAGTGTTGTTGATGATCTTGAACGTCTGAATGGAATTCGAGGTCGAGCTGGTCTGACATGGCATCCGCTGGAACATACAACGACTGCTCTTCGAATTCCATCGACTCGTGCAATTCTGGAGGGAGGGTACCGGGTTGTCGATCGTTGGGAATCGGAGGAATCCGGTGCAAAAGGCCAAATCTGTGTAGCGTGTAAGTTCTGGGCGAGCTCCATTGAGAACACGAAACCTACCCAAAGACACAACCGAGTAGCCCCTCGCCGCCCCACTGCCGATTTGGAACGAGGACTACTTCTCGGATAGTGCTGAGGCAATCAGACGGCGGGATGTGGAAAGTAGATGATGGATAAAGACGCACTCAAAATCATACGAGTAGACGTAGACACGAAGAGGTTTGTCAATATGCTTCCAAGAAGTGTCAACGAGGAGCGTTCGTGGTGATCGAGAAGGAGACTTACGGCCTCCACGACATCATAAAAGTCACCTTCTGCGCCCAGCACACCTCCAGACCATCCTATTATCCAATCACCGTAAGGGACAAGACCCGCGCTTTCCGCTGGGCTTCCCTCCAGGACATCCATGACATGCCAGACATTCTCAAGCGCAAACTCAGGCTCGCAAATTCGCATGCTCAGACCGAGCAGGGAGGGTTGAGTGCCCGCTCCTTCATCGTTAGAGACGTTCGGCGGGAGGGTCTGTTGTGACCACGTCCGCGACGGAGTGATCTTAACAACTACGGTAGAGGTCAGCAGGTGGCGTGCTCATTCAATGGCGTGCGTAAACACTTTACCTCTAGTTGTTTGCGATTTACTGTTCCAGACGAGTAAGCTCAGAATCTTGCCCTCATTTTTCTCCACAATCGATTCAAGCTCTGCGGCATCTAGCACTTTTCGGGATGAATGTGTATCCCCTTCAAGACCGACAACGAAGTCGAAGAACGCTTCAATGTTTGCCTGGGATGCGGGCGACGACGGTGTCACGCGTAATACGTGCAGCGCACGCGCCGGGGGATGCGGATGTGAGCCCGTAGACTGACTTGCACCCATTTTTGAGTTTTTGTACGAGGATGGAGATGAAGCGAAAGAGGTCGCGCGTGTCAACCCCACATTTCAGCCGCGCAGCAGGAATCCAACCGGCCCGCGCGCTCCGTCAAAACGTAATCGCGTAAATAATTGTCATTATTTTCTTTACATTTTGAAGTGATAAATTACCTGGAGCTGAAGGTAACAACAATGGAACTGGCGCACCTCCAGCTGGAGGCCATACAATGAAATGCAAACACTCTTCCGGACCAACATCTCGATATCTTTTGGATGGGTTTGAGCGGCTCCAACTTGATCTCGTCCTGAAAAACTTGAGCCACAGCTCGATCGAGGTCTGAAGACAGGAGCCTGAACGAGGTTTTTTCCGATGTCTTTTGGCAGCGTCCAGAGCTCCAAGTGAGATACTGGTGAGTCCCCTTGGGTAGCTCAACAAAAGCGTTCCTCTTGAGGTCACTGACTGTTTCATCGATAACAATGCAAACCAAGTCAGGGGGATTAAGGCAGTTGTTTCCACGATTCAAGGCTTGGTATTATAATAAAATAGACTCCAAGAAGGGGCCCTAGTGGGTGCCATCGGAGCATCGATATCCATCGAAGATTAGAGACGGGCAGTCTAAGAGGTGGTGGTTTCTTGGGCATCGTTTCTTTGAGGATTCCAATCTAGCAATTGGAACAGCTATTGGAACTCGAACACGTAACTTACTCGTAAGACTTACAAACACACTATATCAAGTTAGACACTACAAGCCCCCAAAGTCTCATTCTGGAAATTTCTCAACATTGACCTTAATACGAGATAAAGTGGATCCCTCTCCTTTCCCTCCGAATAGCAGATTTGCTGAGACATTTTTTGAAACGAAAGACGGATTAATGGCGTGGGTATGATCTACGACCTTGAAACACATGAGGCTGTGATACCCAGTAATTTTGGTCAAGTTACACGTACTCTCTCAAAGTGTTTTAGCCGGCTTGGAACGACCAACACGTCTGGAGCAAAAATAGCCTCCTCGTGGCACAACGCGAGGTGTTCTAAATGAGAAACATCAAGATTCACCTCGTGTGAGAGCTCCAAAGGGGACGGAAACACTGGGTAGAAACTAAAAGACGACCATGAAGTCGATCCCGATAGAAAGGTGGAAAGACGGACCTTCTCTGCTGCAAAATTTGCCTGGACAAGCTCGCCATAGTGTCTGTGGCTGGCGGTTGCCCTTCCACTTCCAGTGACTCCACTTCCTCAGCCCGCATCACCATCTGTTCCTTCCGCAGGTGAAATAGGACATCAACACTTGTCACAGCAAATGTGATTCCGTTAAGAGAGAAGCGACATGGATTCGGCAGAAGCTTTATTCGCTAAAATTAAGAATGCATCGGTCAATATAAGGCAGAAAATGGATGTTGTCGAGATTAACTGACGGAATCACCAGACAGGTCAGAAACATCGAGAGGAGACTGAGGGTAGACGCAATGATGGCTGATCACATCCCTCACACTGGGGACGATCAAAACCAAGCTGCTAGGGGAGGTTTCCAGAAAATCGGATAAATTCTCCGTGAACTGGGTGTGAAAAAGCTCGCTCGGTGTTTGGTCGAAGTCACCTGTTTTGATCCTTTCATTGTTCGTGTCTATGAACGGCCCAATCTAAGAGTGGTATCAACATAACGCGCTTGGACCTCCATACGTTATACTAACCAAGAGAACTACGCTTGGTTTTTGAGACTTTAAACTCCTCAAAAACGATGACCACGGTTTAAATACAAGGTCGGAATCCTGTGTGAAGGGGCCGCAAGCTATTGCCATTGAGAATGAGGTCTCTCCAGGTTCTTGCTTCAATGTTCCGCCTCGCATCGCAGACGAGGTAGAGGGAAGAAGGGGAGGTAACTAGAGATGTGTGAGACGTAGGCACAAATAAGATTGATGAGAGTGTCTGACCGCCATGACTTCAAAAACAGAAAACCAGCCTGCGCCACCATTCTTCCCCTTGAGAGCGACTATAGCTCCTGGGAACAGTGTAATGTTGGCTTGCCCTTTGGGCCCTCCTCGCACTTTGAAGTTTGGTATGAACTTCAAAGGGACGCGAGCACCGGATCCCATCTTTCGCGATGACTCGATGTACAGACTGGCTTCATTAAGTTTTACTGAGCCCGAAGCAGCTTCTGGGTCAAGAGTAACACGACCAACAATAACGACCTCTTCCTAAGAGGATCTTAACAAATCCTGCAAAAATTGCACGACAGGACTCACATCAGTCGAGGCAGACGGGTCTCCCAGATCAGCTATGTTGTAATGTTGGCGGACAAGGTCGGCGTATTCATTTATACGCTCGTCTAGAGCTATCTACGGCATCAGATTGACTACTCACTCATCTTACTTGAACACTCACCCGCGCTTCGTTCAGAGATCTTTTGAAACATATATTTATCTGATCATAGCTTACTGAGAAACTGATTTCAAGGCGCAAGCAATATGACACGCACAATTTCGTTTATCTCGAGAGACTTCTTCTATGTCAAGACATTCAAACATGACCTTACTTGTCCCCGCCTTCCCGACGCTCCGAGGCAAAGGAAACTGAGATCGCAATGGTGCACCCGTGTCCACCAGGCCGACTCCAGAAAGTTTTAAGTTCATCCGAGACCCAAGCCCAAGCATGCCTGCAGGAGGAGCGCCTCTTGGTTTCCGCAGGCCCGGTTCAGTTTTACAGCCTTGGACAATGGCAGCTCTTGTAAGCTCTGACTGGATGAAGGCCTTGATGGCAGAAGAGGTGCCGTTATCAATGTATCGTTGCCCCACCGCATTTTGAGAGATAATTGACTCCCACTTGTAGTACAGATCAATTGGAGTGATAGTGAAAGTTTGGCATAGATCAACACCTGCGAATGTCACGTTATTATCTGCCTGTCATTAAGGAGCCGTGCTGACGAACACCGCTCAATGAAAAGGTCATTGCATCCAGGAGTAGAGCCAAACGTTTCCATAAGTTCGTTAAATAATGGACTGGAACGTGAGCTGGAAGCCATCGCGAGGATTAAGTAGAGAGGAAACGAGCGCAGTGCTCAGCCACAGCGCGCGCATTCACGGGCACGTGATGTGACGCAGCGTGTCGCGTTGCGACTTGAATTAACGCGTCAACCACTGGTGACGCGGTGACGCGTTAATTCCAGTGAGACTGTGACTGCCAGTGAGGCCAAGATGCAAGTGCAAGAATCACGCCAGGTTTCCCTGACACTCCCCACGCCTGAATCATTTCCGGCATTTCCTTTTGATCCACCGTACTCAATCCAAGATGATCTCATGCGTCATCTCTACTCTGCTATTGAGTGCCGTCAAATTGCAATCGCCGAAAGCCCCACAGGGACAGTCAGTTCGCAGCCCATCTTGACCACCCTTGGTCACGGCTAATGTCGCATCTAGGGAAAAACTCTGAGTTTGCTTGCTTCCGCTCTGACATGGTTGGATGATAATAAATACCGCGCTCGTAAAGGCCAGATCGATGCATTGACAAGTGGTGATGCCAATGGTGGGTGCCACAGTCGGTCAAATGACAAGATCGGTCCTTACAAGATCGCTCAGCCCCACAGTGGGTTATCTCACAGACTCGTGATCGACTTCGTCGAGAACTCGAGGCCGACGAACAAGAGTATGAGGAGCGTCTAGCTGCGGCACGGAAGCGCGAGGAAGCTCAGAGAAGAAAATTCTTTGCGCGAAGTGTCAAAAAACATGTGGGCTATTTTCCCCCGTCTTGTGCCTCACCGTGGCTGATTGTGCTACAGAAACCTAGCCCTGAGGACTCGGCATCAGATGAAGAGGACACTTTTCTTCCTGATGACGACGACGATCTAGATGGCAGTGGAGAACATGAACCTTGGTAAGGGTTTCGTCAACTAGTTTTTAGAGTCGTCTGAAATATCATACTTTAGGAAAAGAAGACCGGGCTATGCCTATTCGACCAACCAAGATAACGACCGCCCATCATGTACTAAGATATTCTACGCCTCTAGAACACACTCTCAGTTGTCTCAAATTGTGCCCGAACTGAGAAAGCTTCGCAGGGAAGTGCATCGCAACCAGAGCTTTTCACCTGGCGGTCATCCGACAGCAACGGGAACAACCAGTGATGAAAGAGAAAAATGCAAGTATGATTTGATGGGAACTGACGCAAACGTTGACCACGGACGTTCGGAAACGCGCTTTGTAAGCCTTGGCTCTCGGAAGCAGCTTTGCTTGAATGAGAAGCTGAAGGCAAGAGGCGGAGATCTCGATGAACGTTGCCGGGAGCTTCTACAAGGTATAATTATATCATCTCTTTACTTTATCCCCGCAGTGACAAAGTTTAATGCGTAGCTGCGGGAGATAAACGGTGCCCGTATCTACCAAAGCCGGATGCCGTCGAGGACAGCCGTTTACATGACTTTCGTGACCAGATACTAGTTCGCATGTTTCCTGCATCGGCTTCCCTTGTCTCATGCTTTTCAAAGGCCTCTCCGAAGGATATTGAAGACTTGATCGCTGTCGGACAAGCATCCCATACCTGTCCGTATTTTGCTTCGCGCGAAGCTATTTCCCAAGCAGAAGTGTGTCCATTCTATCAATTTGACGTGCCCAATGACGAGATGTAAAGTTCTTTAGGTAGTCACCTTGCCCTACAACCTCCTCCTTCATCGTGATGCTCGAGAAGCTCTCAACATCGATTTGACTGACCAAGTTGTCGTCGTTGATGAGGCTCACAGTAAGTATTCTGCAATATGAAATCTTCAAACCCCTTACCACCCAACGTCGTTTAACAAGATCTCATATCGTCCTTGCTCTCGTTATCTACTGTCACACTGCCACTGGGTACCCTAAACCTTTGCTTGGAACAGTTGTCGGCATACATATCACGGTTCAAGAATAGATTGGGATCGAAACATTTGCTTCACTTGAAGCGCTTGTACCGCCTTCTTCACGCTTTGAAAGGACTGCTCACAAGTTGGCAGCAGCGAGATACAACTGCGGTAATGACTGTTGATGACCTGCTCTCAAAACTGGGAGGAAAGCTCGAAGAGATCAACTTTCTCGAGATTCAAGCATATCTCCGCAAGAGCAAGGCATACCATTTCCTGTCATTCGTAGTTTGGATATACTTACCCATGCGTCATAGCTAGCAAGGAAAATCACAACGTACACACAGAAGGTGAAGTCGAAGGTCGGACAAAAAGGTCTGTGATGATGGTCTCCCTGCTTACCCTGTCCGCGGCTGAATACTAGCAGACATTCTGGACCACACTGAATTTGGAACCCCGCCTTTGTATGCGGTCCAAGAGTTCATTGTTGCCCTGGCAGCAGCCACTGACGGTATGTCTATCGTTGGACAAAGAACGAGGTTCCAGAAGACCTGAAACTTTGATAGACGGACGCATCATATTCACCCACAACCCCTCTTCACACGGCCAAGCTACGTCGGAAATCCGGATTAAATATCAGTCCTTGAACCCAGCGCCCCAATTCCGAGCGGTTGTAGACGCAGCACGTTCCGTCATCCTAGCGGGTGGAACAATGTCGCCTGTGGGACTTCTATCTGTCCCTTCTCCGAGTTATTTCTAATTTGCAACAGATGTCAGATTTAACCAATCAGTTGTTCGCGCACCTGCCAAGTGAAAGGATAACGCTGTTCTCTTGCAACCACATCACTCCAGATTCCAACCTACGGACACTGATTATTCCTCGCGGACCTCAAGGAAGTGAGCTCAATTTCAAGTTCTCGAACATGGAAAACAGAGATTTGGTACTACCACCTTTGTACTATGTCATATCAAAGCTTATTCAAACTTCAGCTATTCGAGCTTGGCCAAATTGTAACGAATTTTGCCAGGATCGTGCCGTGCGGAATGGTGGTCTTTCTTCCCTCCTATAAGATGCTTGATAAGGTCAAAAACTTGTGGGAGGAGAGAGGAATTATGAGCTCTATAGCTAAGAAGAAGAAAGTGAGGACCCGTCACTCGTGTTCGCTGCGTTCTTACCATTATGCAGGTGTTCGTAGAGTCAACGGCCGACGTCCACGAATTGCTTACTCGTTATACGGAAGAAGTTCGAAGTGGGGTAGGTCTTCTGTGAGATCTCCACGAGGTCGTATCAATGACCTTTTTGCCCAGGGAAAGGGCGCACTTTTACTTGCCGTCGTCGGGGCCAAACTGTCCGAAGGACTAAATTTCTCTGATGACCTCGCGCGCATGGTTATGGTGATTGGCTTGCCCTTCGCCAACTTGGGATCTGCGGAACTACAGGAACGGCTTAAACATGCAGACCGACTTGCGGGACAAATGGCCTCAAAGGACTCCGCGTATGGTGCAGCGGGGAAAGAGTTGTACGAGAACATGTGCATGAATTCGGTGAACCAGAGCATCGGTAAGTGGTAAGGATAAGCGCCCCAACGGTGAAACTTATGCCACCCGCAGGCCGTGCTATCCGTCACAAGAATGACTGGTCAATGCTTGTCCTTGTTGACATGCGTTACCAATCTGAAAGGATTCACAACAAGCTGCCTAGATGGATCGGAAAGTCTCTCGTCGTAACGCAGTCGTTCGGTCAAGCGATCAAGACTGCGAGTCAGTTCTACGTCGGCAAAAGAGAAAGTTGAAGATAGAATCCATGCACACATCCAATCTTATCTGTACTATCGACTAGTGTAATGAATGTATTCCCACCACGACACCGCGGCTATACTATGTGACAATGCTGGTTCTGACTATTCCTAGGTATGAAAGGTCATACAAAACGCTTGCATGGTGATAACAACATCCAGGAAATAATGCGTAACGACTTACTCGTAGCATGGTAGGCCACGATTGTAGGTGGATATCGTGCGCAAAGCTGGACTACTATACACAAGCCAACTCAGCGTTGGGATGTTCAACAGAGTTGGTTTCTTAATTTGTACTTGCGAATAATGCAGGGATCGAATCGATCGCGAATATCCGTGAAACCGGACTCGATTTAATCACGACAGGGTTGGAATGGGAAGTCCGGCAGCTTGGGCCATTTGGATGGTCTTCTCCGCCTATTATAGGCCATGGAAAAGGTTAGATAAACGAATGGATAAATAAATTACTGTGTCACCTGTTTCAGCATTGGAGCGTCGATCATCTCCTTGTTGCCTTTACCGTCTCCCAGATCTAGGCCAATCGCTCCTGTCTGGGCGGCATGCGCCTGTGCCATTTTGTGTACTATCTTCGCAGCACGCAGAATTTCTTATGGTGATTGGCCAGTCAGCTCGTTTTCCCGAGCGAATGGATCATGACGACCAATACCTTGTTCAGTCGGAACAAAAATAGATTGGATGATGCCGACTTGGGACGGGTGTATCGCTTGCTGTTAAGTATCCAGCCATGTCTGGTAATGTCCGAACAAAGAAAGGGAGAGGTTAAATACCTTGCCGCTGAACCCTAATCTCCGACCATCAGCGCACTCATCCCGCAAATATTCCAAGTCATTGTAGTTGACGCAAACCTGCGGCGCATCAGCTAGACTGAGGACAGTGAGAGAACAGACAAACCATGTCAATAGCTTCAAGGCCAAATGCCTTCGCTGTAACGGCTATCTTGGATCGAGGGTACAGCAATTCCTGACGAGATGATGTCCGAATGATGGATGTATCTGCACAGACTAAAAAAATAAATTCGCGTCAACCGATTCCTCTGATGAAAAAGCCCAGAGAATCGTCGTACAGTCTTCTGCCGCAAACTAAGTGGGTCAATGAACACATTGTGACGGGTCATAGGAGGGGAATGAACAATCACCAGGAGCGCTCTAAGTGCGCCGCCCTTCTCGGGCCCGTACACAGACCTCCAAGCTGCAATCGTCCCGACGTTGTAGAGAGCAGACGCACTTTCAATGCTCGCAACGAAATTGATGGTACCCTTTGCCCGACCACACGCTTCCATCGCATCGGTGACAGTTTCCAGGTCCTCCACAGAATTGACTTTAGGCAGTACTAGCGTCCGAACGGAGTGAATGGCGAGCTAAAACAGTAAGCAAACCCCATCTCAAGACGTAGGAAAGGGGAGGAAGGGCGGCCTTACGATGCTAACAATATCTCGCTCGAAGAAGGGGGTGTGGGCACTGTTTATGCGAACAGCGATACGGGAAGGATGTAGGAGTTCGTCTTCAGACATTGTCTGTATGGATCGACCATTAGCTATTGGTACAACAATCGATTCAGAGGGTAGTCTTGCCGTTAGGAATTCCGTGAGCCGCTCCCTCGCATCGTTCTTGTCCTCCTCTGAGGGTGCGACGCTATCTTCAAGATCATAAATGATGACATCCGAACCAGTCACCAGCGACTTCTGGAGCATACGATCCGACGAAGCTGGTACTGAGCCAAGAAAAACATTACGCGCGCTTGTCAGATTGTATATTTTCGGGACCTGACGGACCATAGAGGTACGAGCGCCGAAGTGGGCTCACTTGTTCCTCAGCGACGGAATAGCTGCGGATATGGACTAGAGGCAGCACCTGTGACTGAGCAGATCTAGTCGCTAGACGGCACCTGGGATGATTCGGCTTTAATATCCTTGATAATCTCAAGAAAGTGTACATGGCGCAAGACTATCGAGATGATATACAGTATTACGAAGTTACACCAACGTGTCGTTCAACTCCGTTGTATTAGTCCGGTCCAGTCGAACCGGTCAAATCCTCGCCTAAACTTGGCAACCCTCTCCTTATTCTGACCAAAATTTAACCGTCGTGGATGTCGCCATCGCCTTGGTTCCAGCTCCAATATGTTCCCTATGATTTCTCCAGCAAAATATCTGGACAGTGTTAGTACAATGAGTTACGTTGGGGAAGGGAAAAAAGTCGCACCTCGGA
>QLPC01014702.1:0-22870 GCA_003314055.1 Lactifluus hygrophoroides
ACATATTGTAAAGAGGAGGGGGGCGGGGTACACGCACACTCTTAAGGTCCTCCCAAGGTCCCCCGGGAGAAAACGCCGATAGAGACGCGTGCACAATACCCGGACGCATCTCAGCGCAATCCTCAGGACTGAACCCACGCGCGGCGAGGGCACCCGGCCGGTACGCCTGGAAGAACACGTCCGCGCCGCGCACCAGCTCCCGCAGCTTCTCCGCGTCTGCAGGTACATCGAGGTTCAGCTGTGTTGTGCGCTTGCCCCGCGACGTCTCCACGTCCAGGAGCGGGAGGGAAGGCAAGTGTGGGGACGTGACCAGGAGGACGTCCGCGCCATGCGCTGTGCACGACAACGTTATTATTATTAGCTCTCTCGGATAAAAAGAATATGCAAAGCGAGTAACCTGCGAGCGTACGCCCACAGATGGGCCCAGCCAGTATGCGACTTAGATCAAGCACCCGGATCCCCTCGAGTGCGTACTGGATATTCCCTGGGTCCGTGAGGACCCGCTTGGGTGCGTCACCGATTCTGGTGATCGATACAGGGTTGATGTTCATTTGGTTTTGGTATATGCCATGTGGCGTCATGTCCATCGTCTCGAATGAGCGCAGCGAAGCCGCGCAAAGGTGCCTCCGAAAGACCTCCGCCTCGAATTCTTCCGCAGACCACTTGGAAAGCGCCGCCGCAATGGCCGCTTTGGTGGGTTCGCACTGCAGAATGTCAAGCAGGCCTTGTTTGTGGCTGGGTACAATTTCGCATGAGTAAGCTCGGAGGTTTTCGGACAATGGGACGACGAACTGGGGAAAGTTGGCATGCAGTCTCACGTAGCCATTCTTCGTTTTGAAAATGTCCGAGAGCTCGTCGAATACATTTCCCTCTGGGACCTTCCCGTCTATAGTGTAGTACTTCTCACTGTCTGTCGGACGAGTCAGCGCGCTGCCAAAAAGACAAATGGTTTCCTACTGAATTCCAAAATGGCATGTCGGGCGTCGACGTGCACTTCCTCTTCCTGGCCCGTGCGCAGGAAGTGAAAGTGTGCGGCTGCTAGCGCCGAAAGACCAATTGCGGACTAGCGTTACAAGCACCAAAACAGTCAGTACAACATGCCATCTTGGTACTTGGATGGAAGGTAGGAACGAGACGTGATCGCCAGCGGCAATACACAACGGGAGTCCAACTTCTGAACATCTTTGCATACCTGCGCAGCAGTCCCAAGTTTGAAGCAAGAGTTCACGGATGGGTCGGGCGCCTCAGATAGCCACAAATTCTCAATGTCGTCCGGGGGGAGCCCCAGTCGGACCCATACATTCTTCGCAGGGCCGTCGATAAGGTCTCTGAGCATAGCCTGAAACATGGCAGGATAGAGTGGGAAATAGAGTCAAGGGTAGTGTGGGGAAACTTGAACCCGTCGGCCGCAACCAGCGAAAATTCCTGATGGACCTAACCGGGGATACGGGACAAGTGACCGAGGGAAACAAAATCAGCTGCGACCGATCCCATCAACCGTGGCGACACATTGTACGAGGCCGTAATGTGACATAATGTCCTCCAAGTTGTCTGTGTTGATTTGGCCGAAACTGTCGCACCGAATAGAGTGGCCACCTAAGCCGCCAACCGCGACTCAGACATCATCTCAATCGCATGATAATCTAAGCGCTCGGCCTCTGCCGTGTCTGCTCACCAATAATTCGGGCGGCGTCTTAACCATATCGGCAGGGACCGGAATGCTCCGGAACTTGTTATGCGGTCAAACTCACTTGGGCTTTTCGCCTTTAGTTGCTGAATGGTTTCGAGAGTGCTTTCTACAACACTCGCTCGTTCGTTGCGTAGCGTAGCGCGGAGACCAGTGCGTCTGTTTTATTTTTTATTTGATTTTTATCTGCTTTTTCTCAAGGCAAAAAATTTCTTGTAACAGCCACCTCTGCGGTCGCTGGCGACAGCAGTTTCGCAAAGCCCGTTCACAGAAGTTACTACCCTCTCAAATGGTCTTACTATCGCGACAGAAGCACATCCTCATGCTCAGACCGCGACTGTTGGCGTGTGGATAGACGCTGGCTCTCGTGCCGAGACGGATACCACCAATGGCACCGCCCACTTCCTCGAGCATATGGCCTTCAAGGGAACTGGTCGACGTTCCCAGCATGCTCTTGAGCTTGAGGTAGAAAACCTCGGCGCTCATCTTAATGCGTATACATCGCGAGAGCAGACCGTCTATTATGCCAAGAGTTTCCGCAAGGACGTCCCCCAAGCCGTCGACATCATCTCCGACATCCTTCAGAATTCCAAGCTTGAGAGTAGCGCCATCGAGCGTGAGCGCGACGTAATCTTGCGCGAGCAGCAGGAGGTCGATAAGCAGTATGAGGAAGTTGTATTTGACCATCTCCATGCGGTCGCTTACCAGAGTAATGCCACCTCCGCCCAATTGTGTCTGCCAGCTTTGCTCATGAACTTGGTCCCACAGGTCAACCCCTCGGTCGCACCATTCTTGGCCCCAAGAAGAACATTCTTTCAATCAAGCGTGATGATCTTGCGTCATATATCAAGACCAACTACACTGCCGATCGCATGGTCCTCGTCGGTGCTGGTGGTGTTGACCATGGTGAGCTGGTCAAGGCCGCAGAAAAGTCTTTTGGAGCGCTCCCCGTCTCTGCGAACCCGATTCCGCTCGGCCGCAATGCCCATCCAAAGCCGGACTTTGTCGGTTCGGAGGTGCGTGTCCGTGACGACGATATTCCGACAGCACATATTGCCGTAGCCGTCGAAGGCGTTAGTTGGTCTTCACCCGACTATTATCCCATGCTCGTCATGCAGTCCATCTTCGGCAACTGGGACCGCGCCCTCGGCTCCGCATCACTTCTCTCTTCGCGTCTCTCGGATATCATCGGGAAGCACAACCTTGCCAATTCGTACATGTCATTCTCGACGTCGTATTCTGATACAGGATTGTGGGGAATTTACCTCGTCACAGAGAACCTTGGCAACCTCGATGACCTTATGCACTTTACGCTCCGAGAGTGGACCCGAATGAGCATTGCACCGACGGCGGCAGAGGTTGAACGTGCGAAGAGTCAGCTCAAGGCGAGCCTTTTGCTTAGCCTCGACGGCACAACAGCCATTGCAGAAGACATTGGTCGGCAAATCGTGACAAGCGGCCAACGGATGACCCCCAGGCAAATAGAGAATGCCATTGACGCCGTTACCCCTGAGGAGATCAAGCGCGTAGCGCAAAAGCACCTTTGGGACAAGGATGTGCGTCACCTCTACATCACTTTTTTTTCTCGTGTGGGTGCTGATTTGACTTTGAAATATAGATCGCGCTAGCGGCACTCGGTTCGATTGAAGGTTTGCTCGACTATAACCGAATTCGTGCAGACATGTCGTCCCTACTCTATTGAGCGTACCATTGCCGCGTCCCTTTGTCCTCCTCCTTCTGGAATAAAACACTTTTCATTTAGAGATTGACGGAAAGGCGATTTGTCATGCCTTCTGTTCACCGTAGAAGACAAAAAAATGAAACGAGCTTCTCTTCGCGAAGTGACGTATTGCATTTGTTTATTCTATATTTCTTTTGGTCAACTACGGCGACGTTAGAATGTGGCTGTGTTTTGTCAACAAAATGTCCGCCGCTAGCATCAATCGGAAACAGACCATTGGAGCTTTTGCTAATCATAATTGTGTTTGAGAACAGACAAGTACCGTACTATGCCCGCCACCTGGGTCCGATCAAAATGCTATGCGGTAAGCGCCGAGTCGTGCTGACCCGCCACCCTGCGCTGCCCTCTTCGAGCCATCATAATGACCGATAACATGATCGTCTCTGGCCAGGCACGTTGAATACCCACCTAAGGTCAAAACACTGTGCGGTGTATTTTGACCCATGACATACACGCCATCAGAAAGCGAAAATACCGGAAGAAAACAGAATCGTCCATTTGTCACGGATCATCCATCATCCATCCTTTTGAGCTGTTGCGCGACGACAACAAAGGCTTGTTACATGTTGACATATATTGCGTGCGATTTCATGATGTTAATCTGGTCCCTTTTGAGGATGGCGGCCACCGCTCAACAAACGCCCTCCCTATGCAGGATGTCTATATCGCTTTGTGCGTACTGCTGGCCGTTATCGGCCTAGAGTGTACTTACACGTGGTATGGTGGAGGACTTGGGGGATCGAATTCGAATTTAACACGAGCACTAGAGCGCTCAAGATTTTTATTTTTATCTCAAAAAATTTCATTCTGCGATCACGCGGGACCAAGAGACCCCCGTCTTTATAGCTCGTTCAACTCGAACTAAATAGCGATAACAAGCCCTGTGGTTACGGGCGAGAGAAATTTTGACAAGGTGGAAGAAAAAACGCGGAAGGAGAAGAAGCGGCCTGGGGGCCGGTGATAACTAGTTATCGTGCTTCGTCGTTAATAAGTTACTCGAGTGGTGCGTGCGTCGTCGTGCGGCTTCATCGCAGTTTTCTACCAATTCCGGAGGGGCTCTCAGGCTTCGACCAAAACCAGTCCCTTCTAGCTAGTCGTACGTAAATCGGACCTCCGAGGGGTTGGAAGCGGCGCTGGTCATTTCGACTCGTCGACGGGGGCGGTGCCAGTGAAAAGAGACGTCTCTAGCGCGTGTAGAATTTCTTTCGTAACCCGTCCTTCTCCTTCATTCTAGGGCACAGCCCCTGAATTTTTACCAGTTGGGTCACGCATCCGATCCGATGCAATGTGGGGATTTATGGATTATGGATTTGTGAGTTTTTATCGGGGTTTTGAGTTGTGTGGGATTGTGGATGATCACCGTATGCCCGTTATAGGGTCGGTGGCCTCTCCGAACTCGTGTTAGCATGAATGCGGCGCAGCAGCGCTAATACCATCACGGCTGGATTGCTCGAGAGGGTTGGGGTTGGGTGGTTGGAGTAACACCTGAGCAGGCTGCGCCGCTTAGCTCGCCCTGCATACCCTCTTGCCTCTTGCACGGGGAGAAGGCTGCGCAAAAAGCACGCAAAACACACTTCCATCCATCCCAACTGACAGGATGTTTTTGAGGTTGCCAAACCTTTTTCCGCGTCAGCGCATAAAGACAAGGACCCCCGACCCTAGTTATTTGCCAATCTAAGTATGTCGAACTTTGCGGGGGTCACATACTTTAGAACACTTAGCAAGTTGCGCCGTTTCCCCGGCTGGTTTGAATGACGTCCCTGCACGCGTTGGACGGAGGAAACAAAAGAAGGGGAGGGAACGCGGCGCAAAACACACTTACAGTACTACAACTGAAAGGAAGGTTTTTTGACATTGTTGCTTGCCGACCAAACGAAAAGTTCTCTTTGTTAGTATGAGCGCGTGAGGACCCCCGACTCTCGTTATTGGCCGATTCAGGTATGCCGGCCCTGCACGCCACCCGCAGCGTGTGCAGACGCACTTGCACACATGAAACCCCCGTGGCCTCTTGAGCGCTGCCTTCCAAAAAAGTACTATAACTGGTGTTTGGGGTCCTCCTTTGAAGAGGTGTCATCTAGATATCACCATATATCACCCCCTAGGAGGTTACCCATCAATGTTGCGTATTGATTTTTGCAATGACTGGGTATGTCGTGGTAATGCCCCCGACGTCTTCACAAGTCCGCGAAAAGTGCGTGATGCGGACGGACTGCGATTCAAGTTATTGTGTAGCGTGAGGGCTCCGATCTCGTCCGCCCTCTCGGGTAAGTGCCGGCTGCCGGCTCCTCGGCGCAAAGAGTTATGCCCGCCATCGAGAGCTCCTGCATTGCCCACACTAATAGGGAGAAAAAAAAGGCATTCCCCCGAATTGCTGCCCTACTGACGCCGAGCGTAGCACTCCTGAGATGGGATGTTGACAAGTTGCCGATTTACAAAGGCAACCGACTGTCCGCACTCCCGATAACTGATCGGAAAGGGGAAAGTTGACCATGAACTGAGGACCTTCCAATGAGAACAGTGCCGAGGGCGCATGTATCTGGTAAATCAGGACCGTGACGCAGCGATACTGCCGGGCTGTGCACACCAAATACAGAAGCGGTCCTTCTATATGTGTGATCTGGAGCGTCTGAGCGTTTGAACCCATGGGCCATGCCTCGCGCCATGCCGTGCGGCCCGGTTCTGTGCAGTTGATTGTCGTTCGTCTCTAAGTTACTCACACTCACTAACATTAGTACCCTTGTCTAGCATTTGCGATCGCTTGCTGCTATTGTTCTTCCCTGACGACAGAATGGGTAAGATATCTACAATGTGGTTCCTGCACATTCGCCAGGGTAGTCTCGAGAAAAGGGGCGTGCATGCACAGTCATGGTTCTTTGGAAAAAAGAAAGTTTTGGGGTGACCATATGTGCTTGTGGCTGGTCGGACAGGATTTCACAAATCAATTATCTTTCCCCATTTGATCTAGGTCTAAGCGCCGCCAAACACATGGGCGCAGAGATGTTGACCCCGAGAACCTGGCAAGGTACCGAACAAAGACCGGGAACAGCCATTCAAAGGCCCCGATTCCTCCTCCTTATAACGCGCACTAGATCTCGCCTTTCCTTTCATCCCCACTTTCTCGTCCTCCCACTTGATACACGCTCTACATCTCTTCTAGTTGATACCTTTCCCTCACATGTCAACATTCGCCCTCCAAGCCCTGCATCAACGTATTGGCAACACGCTTTCATCCCGCGCACAAGTTTCCATCACTGTGTGGGCCTCAGGGGATCTCATCAACTTTGACGCGTATCCCCCATCCAGTTTCGGGATCCCTTTCTCGACATTTCTTCCGAACCTTGGTGCCTACCTCGCTATACAAGTGTGCGGGCCCTATATAACAGCCGCCATTGAGTCGGCGTAAGTTGTGGCTGAAACTTCGCTGGACTTTCACTGAGCTAAAATCGCTATAGACCATGGCCACAAGACGAAATTGAGCTGCAATCCGGCTCCGGGTACACTGTGCCCATTGTGCGAGATGCAACCCAACTCGGGTTCGCGGCCGGTGGTTGGCAATTGGCAGCATTCGTTGTAGGTAGACTCACAGACACTTTGGCCTATCTGCTTATTGTTGGCATCTCAAGCGCGCCGACGGATGCCTGTTAATATGGGGCGACAACGAAGACACTATTTTGTCCAACTTGAGCGATATCGCATATCGCTTGGAAGGTAGATTTGGGAGTGTTCTCCCAACCGTCAGTCCGGTAGCTGGACTACCGGGCAATTTAGACATCGATTCGGGTCTGCATGCGGATCCCCTCGATAGCTTCTGGTGGCAGCCTGAGCAGCCTGATCCTACCTTGCCATCGTTGGACGGGTTGTCGCACTTGGAGACAGTCCCTAGACCGACAATGCCAACGCCTCCACCGATGGCACCTTCGTCAAACCAATTAAGCCTCTATCCATCTCTTTCATTGGGCCAAAGCGAGTCTCCCGACGTAGGGGGCTTGCAGGTAAGTGTTCCAGCTCTTCAGTCGTTGGTTCTTTCATATTGACTATCTGCAGCTTGCGTTGCAGGTGTTGAGTACGTCGTCTCCTCTGAGCGACGTCTCTTCTAGCTTTGGAAATACCCCGTATAACACCATCGATTTACCGGCGATTTCCCCCCCTCCGCTCAATTCTGCATACTTCGTTGAGGAGGACCGCCTCTCCAATATCTCGTTAGATTTCTCTGCAAGCGAATCGATTCACTCATCGACAGGCTCGCAAGACCTGACGTCACAACCTTACACGGTATCAGCAGCATCTTCGTTCCGCCGACACTCTGTCGGAGAGACCAGCACTCTCGGTCAAAAAACCAAACGTGGTCTGGGCGCTGATGGGGATTATGTTTCGTATATCGACATCGACGGCGTCAAAGGTGAAACCATTGAAGACGACTCGTTCTCCCCTGCTGTCAATGCTGCAAATCAACATGTCGTTACGGGAGTCCACCCGTTCAAACGCAGGCGCTCCATCGCCAACGCAACTCCGGCCTCTGCCCCTGCCCTTTCCCCCGTCCCCCTCCCTAACATCGAAGACGAAGAGAGCGTCGACTTCCCCACGGCTCACTCTCCAGCGGCCTCGGCGACCGACTACGCACCCACTCCTCCACCCACGACGACCACGCAGCAGCGTCGCGGCCGTCGTCGCACAGCAACAGGCTCAGGAGGTCGTGCATCCCGCAAAAGGCGGACGGCATGCGAGTATTGTCCCAAGACATTCTCGCGCGTGCAAGATGCGCAGCGCCACGTCGCGACGTCGTGCGCGGCGAGCCCGGACAAGGCTGGGGTGGAGTGCCCAGAGTGCGGGAATGTGCTGTCGCGAATTGACGCTGCCCAACGTCATTGGCGTGGGCATGAGAATCCGACGTGTCCGGCACCTGCGTGGATGCACGCTTGATGCTTCTTGGTTCTTGGCTATACCACTCTATTTCTCTGGTTTTTTCTTTTCTTTCTTTTGCTCTCTGTGCTGCTGTCCATTGCTTTACCCATCTTGTTGCTGTCCTGGTTTTTCTGATATCCACCCCACGTTGTTATTGTTTTGTGCGCTCTCTTCTCCACTTCCTAATAACGTCTAGTGATATGCTCGTCGAGGTATCTGTACGCTACTTACATCTCTCCCTTGCTCATCTCCAAGTTCCGAGTCTCGTTCTCCCTCTCTCTCCCTTTTCTTTTCTTTTTTTCGCACGTCTGTACATATGTATCTATATTGTTATCACTCGCTCGCACAAATACCTACCCCTACATATACACATCTCTTCCTACGATATCCCCGACATCATCTCGCATCGAAAAAAAACTACACAGCACAATTAACTACCCACCCATCAATTGCCTCTTTGCTCTTCCGGCATTTCCTTCTCGCGCTTCCCACTTTTAGTCTTTCTTGTTCTCGCGTTTTTAGTTTTTACATCCGGCTTTCCCATCATCACCCGCCACCTGCCAACTCGTCACCCCGGGCGGCGGGCGTATCGATGATCCAGTAGTAGAAATCAATCAATCAATCAAAATCATGTATATTTTTTACAAAAACAAAAGAGAGAGAGAGAGAATTGTCGAGATCTTGTGCGTTACGCAAATGCAAAAATGTTTATTTTTCTATATTTTGACATTCATGATATGAACGGAATCGAATGGGGCAAACCAAAAATAAACGTAACTAAGTTAGATGGTGATCATCTCGCCGGGACACACAAATCGAGCGTTTTCCTTGTTGTTCTCTTTCGTATTTTCTCTTCCACCCCGTCCCGTCGTCCCGTCATGATTGACATGTCATGGATTCACGGCGTGCCTGTAATTTTGCATCTAATATTTTTTACCACAACCGAACGTTACGTATCGTTTCCGCAGCTCTCCGCTCCGAGGCCCCACAAACACATGTGATAGCATTGACAGGAACATGATGATAATGATGATGATAGATCAAGACGAGTCCAACAATGTCAGCCGTCCCTCTCTCTCCTCCCACATTGGCATCCTTCCGCGTGAATTTGCTTCCACGCGCTATTCCTTTTCTGTTCTAGTCTACTTCTTACTCTACGATAAGTGATACGTTTCACATTTACCTACCCTCTTTCTTTCCGTACTACGCCGTACTACGGAAACATAAGTACAGTAGGTTACTGTACCCAGGCCCGCCTTGATAGATTCCACAAATTCGATCGTTTATTAGCGATCGGCTCTGAGATGAGATCGCTGATACACTTAGTTCCGACGAACATTCATATGATGAATGTGCGAAAATAGCATCGTGAAAGAGAAAAAGACACACGGACAACACAACTCGAACACGTGTTGGGGGGGCGTAACACTCAAAGATATAGATAGAGGCTCAACTCGCAGTTTGATATATATCACATCCCTCACTCACTTCGACCCAACACGCCAGAGATCTATGCGCAGCAACTACAAAATACAACCGCCGATGCGGGGGTCCATGATGATAGCCAAGAGAGGGAAAGGTAATGATAAGGCGACTCGACAGATCGGGATTGAATGTCGCAGCAATAACTACACTACTAGACCGTCCGCGGGTTGTATCTCAGCGGTTGTGCTGGTCGTGATTGATTGGGTCGAGTCATAGGTAGGTCAATCATTTCTGCGCACTCGGTGCCGAAGGAGTCTTCGGACGGTACCTGACGACCCAAGGATGTCGACGGACATCCGCAAGCGGCATACGCTTCTCAGGGTCATATTGCAAAAGCTAATAAAACGCAGAGAAACAAAGAAGAAATAAGTGACTCCGTTGAAAAAAAAAATATGGGGGAGGGGGAGGAAGGGCCAGGCCAGGGACGTACATTTACGATCAAGTCTCGTGCTTCTGCAGAGACTTTCGGTGGAATTCGAAGGTCGACCTTTGCTATTCGCTTGTATGTGGCTGAAAGGAACCGGAGGGACCCCCGTCAGCACTAGAGCGCCCAGCGCGTAATCGGGAAACGTGATTGGTTGCAGGAGGAAACGCACCGTTGTATCCGGACATTTCCTCAAATGGGGGCGAGCCGACGATGAACTCGTAGGTAAGCACGCCAAGCGCCCAGTAATCGACCTTCTCGTTGTGCTCACGTCCCTCGACCATCTCGGGTGGGAGGTAGTCGAGGGTACCACAAAGGGTGGTGCGGCGGTTGCTGGGGGCGTGCACGCTCCACCCAAAGTCACCGATCTTCAGCTCGCCGTTGATGCCTAGGAGGAGATTCTCGGGTTTGATGTCTCTGTGGATGACGTGCTTCGAGTGGAGGTAGGAGAGGGCGTCGGCCATCTGGTCGATGTAGACGGCGCTGCGGCGCTCCGAGAAGGAACCGTACTTTGTGAGCTGCTTGTAAAGCTCACCCTTGCCGGCAAACTCGAGCATGAGGAAGATGCGCTTCTCGTCGTGGAAGTAACCGTAAAGGCGGAGGACGTTTGGGTGTCGAAGGTTCTGTTGTATCTCGATTTCGCGACGGATCTGCTTCTCCACTCGAGATTGGACGATCTCGGACTTGTAGAGACACTTGAGGGCGAGGATGTAGTTTGGCTCGATCTTGGTGCGAACCATGTATACGCGGCCGAATTTACCTTTACCCAGCGGGCGACCAATATCAAAGTCGGTTAAATGCCATTCTCGCGTAGGGCGTGTTCTTGGATAGGATGAGAAGGGTGAGAACCTGGGCGAAACGAAAATAAAACCGACCGACCTTGAAACACTAGAGTCAAGAGCAAGCTCTTGGGCAGCTTCTCCGTCCACCGTCTCTCCGCGCTTCTCGTTCTCAATCTCGAAACCACCATCGTACTTGCCAATATCCACTTCACCGTTAGCAAGGGGTTTTGGCGGAGAGGGGGCACGTGTTGATGGTGCTGCGGCCTTCTGAGAGGCGGATGCGGGTGGTGGCCTCACAGTGGACTGGGCGGAATTTGCGGACCTTGTGGGGATTGTCTTGACTGCAGGTTTTGGTTTTGTATCGGGAAAAGGATGAGGAGCAGCGAATTTAGTGAGAAGTTTAGAGACGCTTGTGTGACTGGCGGTCTTTTGGAGAGGACGTGTTGACTTTGTAGTAGCGCCATTCTGTTTAGCTGAGATTTCGAGAGCAGCGATTTGACGAGTGACTGAGCCAACGGAAGCCATAACAGTTGTAACGTGTTCGTGTCCAGCTTTCAAAGGCTCGGGTTCCAATCCAACATGCACGTGATCGCGTCATCATGATCTTCACCGATGACCGATGACATCATCCCTTATCTCTGTTTTATCCATTCCAAAATCTCGCTCTCTGCCTATATAAATGGCCCTCTTCTCCCTCTTTCTTTTCCCCAGTCCAGTGCCCACATTCGCTCCTCTGCGTCGCGTAGGACAACTTGGACCTTCCATTCCTTTCTACTTTTCTACTACACATTATGA
Source organism: Lactifluus hygrophoroides (assembly GCA_003314055.1). Lineage (NCBI taxonomy): Eukaryota > Fungi > Basidiomycota > Agaricomycetes > Russulales > Russulaceae > Lactifluus > Lactifluus hygrophoroides. Next base: position 11,817 of record QLPC01014702.1, read on the forward strand.
CTATCAACCCTCGTTTCATTCTTTTGCTTGCCTTTGTACACCTCACTACCCTTGCCGCCGCCGCTCCTGGTTTCCTCCCGGCCATCCCCGTCCTTGGCGGCATTACCAATAACCTCCCTGTCCCTATCAAACGACAGCCTGATTCCGATACTGTCATCGAGAGTTCCACGCCGATAGGCGTCGGAAGTCGGTATCACGGCCACCAGAACCGCGCGGATCGCACATACCCGTACCACTCGTACCACTCGCCTTCATACAGACGCGATAGCACCGTTTTACCTGATGTCAAGCACAGAGTCCTCGGTGCGCGCGCGCCAGAGCCTGACGCGCCTGGTCCAGCGGCCCCTCCGCCGCCGCCGCCTCCTCCCGGTCCTCCTCCCCCCGGGATTCCTGGTCCTCCTGGTCCTCCTGGTCCCCCCGGGCCCCCTGGCCCTCAAGCGTTCTCTAGCTACCTCGGCGCTCCGCTACCTCCTCCCGGACCTCCAGGTTACCCTTACCCATACCCGTACCGATATCCCCCCAGCTATTCTCATAGATATGAGCAAGAGTACCCTGAGGAGTATCATCACCCTGAAGACGAGTTATATCAGCATCATCGGCCCTCCCATGATTATGATCGCTTTGCTCACGATTACCCGTACGATTCTCATGATGAGTATCATCCCCCCCATCATGACGAATATCGTCCTCCTTACGATGATTACCATCGCCGGCCCTATGACGATCGCCCTCACCCTTATGACCGCCCTCACGACGATTACCCTCGCCCTCATGATTACGAAGAACATCACCATGATTGGTATCCATCACCACACTCTGAAGAGCACGAGCATGAGGAGCCAAAGAAGGACGAGGATAAACCTCATAAACAAACAAACGGGGCCGATTCGGAGTCATCGTCTATCGACCTTGCTACTTTGCAGCTCCCTCAACGTAGGGAGAATATGCAGCCTAGGACGACCGTGAGTGCATTGTCGTTGACAGGGGTAGAGCGCAAACAGAATCTTGGTATACCGCAGGCGAAGGTTGGCCGGGCCGGGGTGATTGAGGATAACTCACGAGGTATAAACGTGGCGTCTGGTGCTGCCAGAGTTGGGACTCGCGCGGATTTGCCCTTGCATGTCCCTGCGGGTGAAACGCGTGTCACTGAAGTCAATCAGGTATGATGGTCAATTGCGCCAGTTGCGACATGCAGGATGATTTATTCTTAGAGATGAGCATAAGAGTACTGTTAGAACTGTAGTAACATCGTGTCGAACCGAGACGTGCCTGCATTTGCAGTCGAGACTTTGATTACAGCGTCTTTGTTGAAACTTTCAATAGTGTCTATGCTTCTAGCGACGAGAAAATTTCCGCTCTCTCCCATTGTTTGGAAGGTCCAGGTATAACCTCCCTCAAATGAGCACATGTAAGGAGTGTTGCTCTGTCAAAGTGTATATAATGCTCTGTTGCCTAGAAGGAACCATCAGAAGTAAGGTGGCCCTTTATTGCTATGATATATATCGTACAAGCGTGCTCGAAGCAATTCAGCTACCGGTGGTTTGCTTGACCCCATGGGAAAGAAAGCGCAAGAAAGAAACCCGGCCTGGGTGTTTGGAGCAAAGCAGCCACGTGATTACTTTCTAGTGAGCCTCGATGTACTGCAAAACGTACCATAATTGCTGTTATACGGAAAGCATGAGAAGAGTAGGGAAGAGTTGTCAGCTCTCGCCCCGCAGCTTGGATATGCTACCAAATGCTGACAAAACTTTGTTGCTCTCAATATATGAGAACGCTAAATGTCATCGCGAAAGTGAAGGCTATTCAGAGTACTCATGCCATGTCAAGACTAAGAAACAGATGGGGTAGGCAGATATGGCAACGACGCCTAATGTCTTTTTGTGATGCCTCACCACCACTACCGATTGGTTTATTCGCGAGACTTTGCCAACATTTCTGGTGGTCGGTGGTGGCGGTTAGTTTGCGGATGGTACGCCAAGAGAACGCGGTGATACAAGCAAAGATCATGACTGAGCAAGACAGTGGTGGGAGCTAGGATCAAGACGTGGCGTGGCGTGCGCGTGCGCGTGCGAAGAGGAAAACGAGGGGATAGAGAGCCAAGGATGATGAGCTTGAGCTGAGCCTCACAATAAATGAAGCCTTGCCGCGTTCTTCTCTGTGCGAGAATATGAAGCTATCGCCCATTGACACTAGCGGCATAGCTCAAAGAAAAGGAACTGAATTTTTTATCCGCGGAGTTCTATCATAGCAGGCGTCAGAGCCGAGACTGACTGAGGGTAAAGGCTTTTTTCCTCTCATCCGCGGCCATGGCCAGCCATAATGGTGCTCGGTCACCTCGGTGTTCAGGCATGTTCATGACGGAAACTGCCGACAGGGTTTTCTTCGGCTAAAAAGGCTGGAAGGGTGTTGGAACAAGAATCGCCGCGATCGTTCTGTCTGGCGGCAGTTTGGAGTACAGGACTGACAAACCTGAGTAAGACAAAGTGAGATGTATTCGGGGAGGCCCCCTGTCATCTGACTCACCTCTCATCAGGTTATCCATTGATACGTGGCTCCAGCTGTCATGGGAGGGCTCAACTTTGGGGGTACAACGGTGTTCAAGTTGCCATAGGCACACATAGGCTAAGTTTCACAGTTCCACCACCGCGGCCAATCGTTGGCGGTAGCGTCTGATTCGTCGATGTGATCTCATCCAATGAAGAAACGCCGGAAAATTTCACATGCGAGCACCCTCACCTCATCACAGTCAGTCGGTTACGCCACAACTGGAAACATCAACGCAGCACAATATGACCTCGTCTCGTCATACTCCTGCTAACGTAAAATTCTCGGGATAGCCCTCCTCTCTGATCATGAGCGCGCAGGCAACATTTACAAGAACGAAAAGGTTCATTCCTTTCAAAAATACAGGTAACCCTTCGTTGATTTTGTAATTCGTCCAAGAACCACCAACTGGATGCGGTCAACCGATGCTATGCTGGTTTATCATGCACGGTACGCACACACGCTCGCGAGGACAAAAAAGGCAATACATGCAATTGCGCAAAGCGCATTGACTCTTCCCTTGAAGTGTTGAGAAGCACAAACCGAACGCGTGGTTGGCGGGGAATTGCGGTGATGTCTGCCAATACAAATTCCGGAGTCTCCCTCAAATTCTGTCGTGTCAGACGTTGCTAGGAGCAAGCAAGCTGAAATACCTCTCGGTAGGAATTTTCCAGAACAGGTACTGTATGTCACGGTGTTGTGTTGTGTTGGTGTACCAGTGGCCGCGTTAACGTAGCGCAGTAGCACACCCCCCGGCGCTTCCGAACGCGACTTAGACATACACACTCACGACTCGAATATTGACGAATAGGATGAATGTTGATGCGAACGTGGTGAAGTTAATCCCGAACTTCCAAAAAAAGTCCCGGAGTTGGCCCTTAGACTTGAAGAAAGCTTCTTTGTCGTCCGGAGTTTTTGTTTGAGGTAACGAATCAAGTTCACAGCAACAAGAAGCCGAGTACAGTATAAGCAATAAAGTAAATCGATCCACGGCGCAAACGGCGTTTGCTATCAGAAATTGCGTCACTTCACCCACTCGCGACCCGATGCGCTGGCAGATGCCGATGCATCCATAAGACTATCAATCATCTATCACTGGACCGGCAGTGTGTTCTGAGCTCCTCTTACTCATCACTGGCACCCCATAACTGCTGAGAAATGAAAAACATGTTTTAGTCAATCAAATGAACAGAAATAAGGTTTATTTCAGTGCCAATAGACGCATTTTTGTCGTCTTATTTTATTCTGCTGCCTGTCACCCTTGCCAGGCCAGTGGTGCCGATTCTGAGTTCAAACAATTCAACAAGTCAGCACCTGTCCTGGTTTCTCACCTCCCTCCTTCCAGTTCAAACTCCGTTGCGCAAGAGAGGCCGTGACAATGCGCGACTGCTGGTCCAGTGGATAGTATGCATCTTCTCCGGCCGCCCAATCTATGCGCGGGACGCCATCGTTCCATTCCGAATTGTGTTTGATTGATTCTGACAAGATCACGAAAAAAACGAACACACAGATTGTACAAATTATCGAGGTCCATCAGTGCCTCACAATGCTTGCTTTTTTTACATTTTAAAGAAAAGAACTAATTTACACAACCTTTCAAACTATTACCTCCTACTGCGGTCGGTCTCTGCTTTACCCCATGCCAGAGTATCCGATTTTTCAATGCCAGTTCTCGCCTCTAAGGGTCCTTTCTCCTTTTATGAAATAACACCCGATCGATTTACTTTGAAAGATCCCGAACAAAGTGAAGGAAGTCTACGCTGGAGGCTTGCACACCATACTTGTAGATCTAGGGGCGAGAAAATTCCGAGGTATGAGCGCACGATCGTCTTTACGGAACGACGCTACTCACAAAGTGTGACGCGACCCAGCTCGAGAAAAGCGCCCGCTGATACGGCTCCGGCAAGCGTTCCATGAGTGTTTCCAATCCAATCTTGTCGACGAGTGACTGGGGAATCGCATGCCGCATAACCGCCACCCGACTTGATGCGTCCTCAAACAGGTCCGAGCTTTCAAGCTCCGCCTGCAAGTTGTTCAACGTGCTTGAGAGTTCATCCGATATGACCGTACGGGGTTTCGCGCCCTGCAAACGCTGGTGCTCTCGCCATAAGCAGGCAAACTCGGCGGCGGCATTCTCCGCGATCTTCGCTTGGATGTCCTTGACGTAGCTCTGGTAAAACTTGCTGGGCCTACCATCCTTGAAGAGCATGAGATCTACGTATTCTTCCGTAGAAAGTGCGAGGCCAGCAAGGACTTCGAGTGAAGAACTTGTCACGCCACCTGTTACACTCTCTCAGATCACGTGAACCTTAAAAGTCAGAGCATAACACACCCTTGTTTGCGCTGGAATCCTTGAACAATACGACCTTGCGCTTTTCCAAATACAAGCGTGCCTGCTGCGTGAAGAAGAGATTTGCCCCTTCGGCAATATACTTGAAGTGGGGCTTGCCCTCTGAATCGACAAGCCCTGCAACGTTCGAAATGTTCACCGCCTCAGGCCTACAAGACATTGAATCCCAAGTGCCCGAAAAACAAGGGACTCCACTCACCGCCCACCACAAGGAACGAATAAGTCAGCCTTGAAACGCAAGTGGGCACCATTCCGGAAGTCGGTACCATCAGCGATAACCTCTCCAGCTGTAATGATAATCCTGTTAAATAACGGGGTAATCAGTCATTAATGATACGACTTACATGGGAGCTTGACATCTTGGTCCTCAATGCGCACGAGATACCCATCCTTGCTCAATTTGGACTTGTCAAAGTGCTCGACGGGAATCCGCAGTTTCGCCAAACGCACGAGCTCCTCCCGATTGATACCCGCTGGGTCCGCGAGTACGCCACTTCCGTCAATGACGGCGATCGTCTTGTCAGAGCTGAGCAAGATCTCGTCTGCACGACGCGAAAGCGTAAACACACCGCACCACAAAAGGTGAGATGCTTGGAAACGTACTGGAGCCAAGATCTCCGTCGGGACCGCCCGTCTGAACTTTTGTGATGTCTTTCTCGCGTAGGCCAAGCTGCTTGTAAATCCCGAGTACGTATTGCCGGATGGAAATCGAAGTCATGCCATAAGTGTCGTGCGGGATGCCACCAAGTGTGGCAGCGGTCTTGCCGGTCGTGAATGACTTCCACCACGTATCTGCCCCGCGCTTGCGTGCGTGAACTACAAGCAATGAGATGTTGTATCCATGACCGGAAGGATTACCTACGCGCAGCCCAATCCATCATGTCGGCGGTTCCCTCTGGAAAATGATAAAAGTGAACGTCAGGATGGCGAAATCAGACAGGGAAGTGCTGGGCGTACCATCTGGGCCAAAGAACAGGATTTCGGGCTTGTTATACAAATCTACAAGGCGCTCTTTGATACCCGGGCTCTGTCCCGGGATCAACAAATCCATAACGGACTGCCGATCAAAGCAAGCGATCGTCAGTTTCTGACAGGGAACAAAAAGGGAACGCTTACGTCAATGTATTTCTCGAAGCACAGTCTTGGACTTGCTCCAAGTCTGTAGAATGTTGATATCACTATGTATGCGCAAAAGAGATGGGATAGAAAACTCACGAAGGTAGGATACATCCTTTTGCACCACCTTCCGGAATGTCCTTGTTCTTGAGCGACTGGGTTGACGCAAGACCATAGTTTTCGTCGAACCTGGAGCATCATTTGCGTAAATAGGCGATTGGAGTTGATGAGACTTATTTAGAACTTACAACATACGCTGATTGATCGAGTAGTTCCTATTTGTGTACGACAATTCAGAGTCAGCAAGTGCATTGGGTATGGGACTGGATCCTTACTCTTTGTTACGTGAGCGCACAATTCGTATACCCCCCCGTGCGACATCGCGGAAACGAATATGAAAGCCTCGGAATTCATTGCCTAAGGTACTCGAGCCGTTAGCGCTGGCTGACCTGTTCCCACGGGGGGACACACACCGATAATGAAGAATAAACCGAAGGGCTTATTTGGATATTCCACCTCCGGAAGAAACTCGGGAGCAAGGCGGAAGGACAGGGCCACCTTCGTCGGCTGGTAGAAGTTCGTTTTGAGGACGTGTCTGCGTCATGTTAGCTTTCTAGAAAGACCCATCGAATTGGGAATGTGCGTACTTGTTGAAGATGAGGAAGCTCTCGAGGACCTGGAGATCTTGTTTGTTGAGAATAGTGCGTCGGATTCGGTCATGTAGCTCCCGATCGGTGAGTGGTCGCTCAGTTTGAAGGCGTTGGTAAGAAAGGGTAGGCCTACATCAAACCAATTAGGTGCAGTTACGGAAAGAATGGAAACGAGGCGCATACATGAGACGCTGTGCCTCGTCAATCGGGTATTGCACCATCGCGAAATTCACGTAAAGCATACGGATCTGCCCTTTGTGATCAGCAGAGGGAAAAAAAAACGCGAGCGGAATATGACGACATACGAGTTCAGGGTGCGCGTGAATAACATTAGCGATACTCTCTCGGGTAAATGTTTCTTCACGGAAACGGCGCTTGATATCGTTCAAAACTTCCGCATGAGCAGGGTTCCCCTCATCAAGAACGTTCTTTAAGGCAAGATATGAAGCGCCGAGGCGGTTGCAGAAATGCTGAGCAAAGATCCAGCCACAGTCTGGGGTACCCCTCAATAACGTAACATTAATAGAACTGAAGGGCATACGCACAGGCGTAGGCGGCATCCTGCACGGCGTGTGGTGACCTGCCGGCAGCGGAGAAGAACGGGTTGTCTGGAAGACAGTAGAGGAGCGAAACCTCTTTCATAATCTGGAATATCGAGTTCTCAATCGGCGGTGCCTTCGAGTTGGGGAGAGGGTTGAGGTAAATAGAGAGGATCGTGATTCCGTTCGAGAATTGTTCTGTAGGCAAAGGTTAAGGTTAAGGGAGGTCCACGATTGGCAACGCAGGAGAAGGCTGCGACGCACCGACGTATTTACGAGCCGAATAAAGCGAGTAAAAGTGATATAGGTTCGAGAGTGCGCTGAAGAAGTGAGTGGTCGCTCCCATTTTATGACCAATGACGAGGCGTCGCTCGCGGGTGCCCTCGACTTCGAAAACCTCGATGACAGGGCCGTAGCGCGATTCGACGTTCCATATAATGTTTTGATAGATGTCGAGTGTGTTCTCGCTCGCCTTTTCGAGAAACATGGCGTCTGACACGGTAAGAATGTCCGTCTTGCCATCGGTGCGATGTGATGGGGGCGGATTTGCGGGGAAGTTACACTTGGATACGAAATAGCAGCGGAGCTGCTGCTGTGCGGTAGCAGAGATTGAACCCGTCGAGCGGAACGTTTCGAGGCGGTAGCAGTTGCCGGGAGTTGCGTTGTCGAGGTAAAGCTCATCGATTCTATATTTGGGGGCGGGGCGGTTAACTTAACTTATGGCGGTGATAGCATCGGGCACGTGACTACTCACCTGGGCTCAACATGTGAGCCAGGGCCTTCGGTAGAAGTCAAGCCGGGCGGACTCGTGTGGATAAACGTCGCGCCATTGCCATCACCATCGATTTTCTCGAGGTCAATGACTAGTTTGGAAGGGTCGTGTTTGGTATATGCGAGGACTTTGGCGCCGAAGAGGGCGATGATATGATCCGAGATAACTTCGATGGATTCATTGCGGAAATAAGTGTCATCGATGCCGAGGTGAGCATAAAACCATTGGACTTCATTCGCGACGAGCTCGCGAGGGATGAATCCCTGTGTGAGAAATGAGGGGAGAGAGAAAAGGGAAATGAGCGCATGCATTCGGCTGCAGCGGCGATGCACGCACTTTTGCGGCAACGTTGTCCTGGACTTTGGCACGTTGCTCCTCTTTGCCCTTGAAGACAGGTGTGGTGTAGCCTGGAAGGTTTTTAATCCGATGCAACGAGACATCGCTACCCGCATGAGATGGCGAGTCTGAATAATAAGGGCCTTTGCCCGGCGCTTGTAGATGACCTTTGGCGGGGTCGTTAAGAGGGGACAGTAATTGGTCTACAGAGGGGATGGTAGACATGGATATATGATGGAAATCGAATAAGGAACAAGAATGCGGGGTAAATAGATTGATCAAAAGGACCGATGTGGAGCACGCTTTATACCACAGCCCGGATACAGCTCTGAACGAGACCGAGACCGAATCGGAGGACCGCTCTTAAACTTTTTTTTTATTCACGGACCACGGGGTCACTGGCACTCCGGGTCGGGTCAAGGCCAAAAGCTGATGATCCTTGAAATTTCGCGATGAACGGGACTCTGACGAAACAGTTCTTCTCACACTTTCTGACCCTATTTCCGATCCTTCATTATTCATTTCACTAGGCGGCGGACTTGCCCAGACTCATGCACGTTCGGTTCTTTGTTGCGTGGCATACGAACGTTGCCCGCAAAGATGACGAACACCTCTCAAACGTGGTCACTTGCCAGGGACAGTAGGCGTGGATATCGCATGAATAATCACTGGCATCCGCGCAGCTGTCCACACACCCACCAACAACATGTCAAACCCCGGACGGATCACGAGACATCAAAACTCTTGGATCGGACCATCCATCAGTCCGGCCATTCACATGCTGTTCGGCGGCGCGCGCCACCGGGATCTCGCGCAAGGACTCACTTCCAAGTCGTTTAAAGTCCCTCGGCTCCACCAAGAATAACCTCTGCGTAGTCGAGCCACGGGTTATCGCGCCATTCTATGTTATTTCAACCCCAAACCTTGAAGTATGTTGCTGCACCAGCTGGGATTTTGCATCGGTCCGCTTCGAGCGCCAATCTGTGTCACCATTGCGGGCTGGTTCCGTCATATGACGTGTTGTCGTCAACACCCCCCCACCGCAAATTTCGCCTTGCAGTGTTTCGTCTATACCACAAAACTTTGGGGTAGCCTGTGTGTTGGAACGTTTGATTTTCCAATGAGGCACTGCGAGGCACGGGGTCACCGGTATTACCGGAGATCATGTTGGGTTTGAGCAGCTCCATGCGGGTGTCAATTGAGAAAATTTTAGAAAGACGTGGACCCAGAAGTCCATCGAGAGGTTGAGGCCGTGGATGAGTAACGTGTACGTGGAGCATTGAAAAGTACTCATGGCAAGTAAAGTTAAGTTAGTACAACCCACATGCGGGGCATGCCGTGACGTCCGCGCTCGGAGACATCACATGTTGTTTTTGCCCTGTCAGACAAATCCTCTCCCTTTTCATGTTTCCGCAACGAGCACCATTGGTGAGATGGTATACGGCCTGCACAGACAATGGATATCGCGATTGACGGGAAATTGGTGGGATATGAGCTAATAGCTGATAGTTATTCGTGTAGATCCAGGGCGGGTGCCCTAGGCACAACGACCTAGTCTCAGGTCAAATGACCCCTCCCCGAGGAGCGCGCAACCTTTCGTCACCACAGTGAACAATGGTCAGCGTGGTTCCTTCCCTGATCCCAAAGTGTTTAGCGAGCACAATCGCTCTTTCGCGATTACGTGGCGAAATCACCCAAAGCTACCCATGACGTTTCACCATCCCTCGGTGTGGTTTCTTCCCTCTACAGTATTATTGTGTACCTGTATATTATCACCCACAATGATATTTAGATTTTTGGGGACTATCGACTCGGCTACGTCTTACGTTCAATTGCCGCGGCCATGCCCGCAACACATAAAGTGATTGAAGTAACCTCTAAACTTTCCGTCCTACTGGTCTTTGATTCGTACATGTTTTCTGAGTTGGGTGTAAATAGGTCACAGAAGGACACATGTCGGCTCACAGCGTGGGACAAACAAGAAGCGGGGACGCGTAGCCAACTTGGCTTCTCGTCATATGAGACACACGTCCCAATGCCGAGGATATTGGTGCCGGGTGTTAGTAAGACATTCACCCATGACATTGTCACGATGCTAATGGCTACGAACTACTTTGTCCGCAGACCGCACTAGAACTCCGACCATCTTCTTTGACCTTCTGCGAAAAGAACAGCTAGGCTGGTCGTTGCTGTACGATAAACGGCGTGGAGTTGAAAGCGTTGCGAGGACGACCGTTAGAAGGTGAAGTCTCTCTCCCAAAGCAACTGTTCAACAGCTGGTATAAATTGTAGGTTCCATAGTAACGATTTTCAATTGTCGTGGCTCTGGTGCGGGCGTGCTTGAAGATGGCGAGCAGGCTAAGTACTGCCCATTTGATTTGGGGCGGCAAGACTTCTAGTTGCCGAGGTGCGCATGTCCATCAATGAAGGCCACGTATACCGTGCATCATGCATGTCCACAGGTCGACTCACCTCATCCCTTCACATTAGAAGGTGTACCACATGATCAACCCAAGGAAGGCGATTACATAATCTTTGTGGGTAGCTGAGATTGTTGATTTTGACCCTCAACCCATCAGTAGGTATCCTTCCGCGCACTCCGATTTATCCCTGTTGAGCTACTTCAACATCCTATCTAGATATGTCTACATCAACTGAGAATACTACACATGCCTCCATTTCTAACTTCATCTCAATCTTGGAGGCTGCCGCGAAAGAGTACAAAAAGTTGACGAAGCAAGACCTAC
>QLPC01014742.1:0-10813 GCA_003314055.1 Lactifluus hygrophoroides
CTCCCAAGTGGGGGCAGGCTCCTCCGGCGGTACAAAACATAACCTTTTCCCAAACCAAGTAACAACTACCCACGGTAAGCGGATCCTCACCGTCAGCCGATAAGTCCACTCCACCTGGGTCACGTGTGCCCGTGGCAGTGCTTCCATCCACGCGTCAGCTAATGGGCGTTCCCCTTCGAAGGGTGGCGGCGGGGCACCTTCCATACGCCCATTTCCGGGTGGTGCAGCGGCCTGTTGCCCTTGGACATTCCCTCCTTGTCCTCCCGGTCCACCAGGTCCTCCCGGTCTGCCAGGTCCACCTCCTCCTGGATTAGGAGGAGGGGCTCCGCCACTCTATCCACCACTCTGTCCGCCACTCTGTCTGCCACTACCCCCTGGTTGTGCACTGGTACTGAGGGGATTGAGTAGCAGGTTAGCAGCGGTCTGGACCTGTGTAGGGATGGTGGTGGTGGTGCTAGTCATTCTGGGATTTTCAGGAGCGTCTGAGTCACTTTCTTGGTCTTCGGGGGTGTTAGAGTTGTCAGGGTCAGTGCTAGCAGGTCGTGGAGTGTCTTCTCCTTCTTCTAGAGCTTGCAGTAGGGGTTGAACATCGATTGCTGCGAGTTCTTCAGGTCTTATCTGAAGGAGTTCCAGGTTGTAGGTACTTGGTGCAAGTCTAGTAGCTTTTCCTTCTTCATCGTCGTCATAGTCGCCTCTGTCTTGATTGAAACGTTTCTTGAACTCGAACCAGAGTCCGTGGGCGAATGTGAGAGGAAATAGTCCGTCGTCAGAGAGGGTATACCAACCACTCCACCTAACGATGTGTCCTTCGACTTTGGTTCCTTTTTCCAAATGGTAGACGGCCCTCTGTCCTTTCCAATGTATGACACGTCCCTTTGGAACGTCGTTGGGTCCCGCACTGGGACACCAAAAGGGGAGTGTGGGATGAGGGAGTCTTCGTCTGAAGTCGGGGTCCCTCTGAGGCTGTTTTCCTTTCCTTGACCTCAGTGCCAGGATTGAGGTCTGTTCTAATGTCACGCCTAAGTCCTAAGCGTGTCCACAAGTCTAGTTAGGACTCGATACATCCTCTGACTTGTCTAGTCTGTTCCAAGCAAGGTCAAGCAATAAGCTTGAGGAGTGAGGTTTCACACGATGAGAGGGATGACTTAGAAAGTATATCCACGAGGAGAACAGACCTAAGGCTACCTGGAGATGTCACAAGTCCTTAAGTAGTCTACAGTACGTCCACTGGCACTCCTGAGGCCCTTCCAGTACGTTCCACTGCCTTCCCTAGGCCTGTCCCATGATCCAGTATCTGTCGAGTCATATATCTGTATCCAGTATAGTACAAGGGCCCATATGGCCATTGAGTCATGAGATAGAGGCACGCATCATAGTCCTGTGAATGGGGTACAAAGATAGAGGGCCTAGAGCCCTTACTGAGTGATAAGGAGTCCGTAAAGTAAGTGCCATAGGTAAGAGCGGGTCACAAGTCCATTGGCATGAGTAAGAACAGAAGCCCTCCGGATGCGAGGGTTAGAACGTGTCTAGGAAAGAAAGAATGGTCCATAGAACGTCGAGGTACCGTGACACATCTGGTTCAGAGAGGCATCGGAAGGATACAGCCTAGCCATGGAGGAAGAAAGGTATTGGCGACGACAGGCCCGCATAGCCACCAACAAGGCATTGGTGGCACGCTCCCATGTAGCAGTTAGGAAGGAGAGGATGAAAGATTCCCTCAATAGGCTCAAGTCGACACATGCCTATGCCAAGTTATACCCTCATCTGAAGGAAGCAGGGAGGATGAAGTTCAGAGCGGCAGAGGCGAACGACCACACCAGGAGGATGTTCCTTGCCCGCCTTGATGCTGCAGGATGCCCTACCAAGCCGCACAAGGAGCAGTTGTGGGAGATGCAGACAGTAAGCGACCCCTCTTCCTCCCCCTCCTCAAGCAGATCCTTCGGCTCTTTCCAAAGCGACTCGGAGCATCACACCTAAGAAGGGGGTAATGTCACGTTGTCTCAACATTCTAGGGACTGTTCTTTTCTTCTCAGACACGCTACAACCCTCGCATCCGGAGGGCTTCTATTCTTACTCATGCCGATGGACTCCTGACCTCGTCCTTACTATGGTACTTACTATATGGACTCCTTATTGCTCAGTAAGGGCTCTAGGCCCTCTATCTCATACCCCACACTCTGGACTATGACACATATCTTTGACTCGTGACTCGAAGGCCGCATGAGCCTCTGTACTATACTGGATATGGATATCTGACTCGACTCGAACCTGGATCATGGGACAGGCCTAGGGAAGGCAGTGGAACGTGGTGGAAGGGCCTCAGGAGCGCCAGTGGACGTACTGTAGACTACTTAAGGACTTGTGACGTCTCTAGGTAGCCTTAGGTCTGTTCTCCTCGTAGATATACTTTCTAAGTCATCCCTCTTATCGTGTGAACCCTCACTCCTCAAGCTTATTGCTTGACCTCGCTTGGAACAGACCAGACAAGTCAGAGGACGTATTGAGTCCTTGCTAGACTTGTGGACACGCTTCGGACCTAGGCGTGACACATTGTCTTACTGTGTTAATGTTCCTTACCCTTCTTACCCATTAAAATTTCTCTTACTCATATAAATTTCCCTTATGTGTGATTGGGTCAAGAAATGACTCCCTCATTTAAGTATATTAAGGTCAATAAGAGTGTTTAAGATACTTAAGAGACTTTAAGAAAACTCCTGTTTTCCTGATGATACCTGCTCAGAACTGTCATTCATGATAACTCCCAGCCCAAACAGAACATACAGAATCCCAGATAACAAGGTGATTGAAAGCAACAATCAATGGAAGACTCAGGGAAGACTGCATCTTCACCACCAAAATCTCATGAACAGAGAACACAATAATACTAGTAAAAATACATGGGAAAATGCACTACAAAAGCAACACAACTGGGATATACCACCCAACTGGTTACACCAAGACCAGACATTCTTGAGGTTTTAGTGGGTAGGAAGTAATGTGAACTGGAGGGGAAAACCCGGAGGAACACAATACTAGAGCCCCACACTACCCCAACACCACAGGTGTGCATAAACACATTTTCTCCTCTCACAGGGCAGTGTCGGCCCACTTCAGCACATTAAGTAGGGTTGTTAGGTAACCTATGTTACTATTGATTGCTACTTAATATATCGCTTATCCAAAAAAAAAAAAAAAAGTGAGCAATCCCAAATATATGTTCCTCGAATGTGGGTAGTCTTAAATCACTTTCTCGAAATCCACTTCACCATTGATGCCACCCCAGGGCAAGTTAATTCAACAACAAACTTCAGACGGAAACACGCCGTCGTTTCACTCATGACTACGATACAGGAGTCAAATTTTCTGCACAGCTCCGAATCATTTGCGATGCGCCGCAAGTTCACAAAGCATCCTTATCTTCCAAAATTCGATGGGCCCTTTGCTTGGCCTCGTCACCGACATTAGGATCTGTGAGGAAATGCAGATAAGCACCGAGCCGCTCGAGGCCCAGCGATGAGAAAGACCCACTCTTCAGAGTTGCCTTGTAACCACCGATAACGCGATTTTCATCCTTATCACCGGCATCCATACGAGAAGAGGATTCAGTAGTGTAGTCGTCGTGAACAGTGCCAGAACCCTGCATCTCTTCTACAACCTGGCGGGAGTGTTCTTTTGCCTCGGGGGAGACGTTGGGGTTGTGCATTGCGGCCTGATGAAGGCAGTGGGATATCAGACATGTCTGAGACATGTAAGGGGGTTACACAATAACGCACCTTATGGCCTCCAGCGACGCGGTTCGGTTCGGACATGGTGTAAGATACGAGTTATAACAACAGAGGCGAGAACGTATAACGGGTGGGTTTGAGTTGATGGGTCATTGCTAGGCGGGATTCGCGCCTTTTATCATCTGGAATTGGGGAACGTGCCGCAGTGATCTCAACATGACGCAGAGCAATTACTTTGTTATGCGGAGCGCCACAACAAAAATGGAGCGAAGGTATACAAACTAAGGTCCGGAAAGCTTAGTCGAATTAGGGGTTCCTTGGCGCCGTTGGCAACCGCCTCGGCATCACCTCACGATCGTTATCTGTGACGCCATAGAATACAGCAAGTCGGATAGTACATGCATTATTAAACCACGTTCATAGAACCAACGGTCTGGGATGAGGTGGCCGCAATAATGAGGCTCGACCTTGCAATAGATCTCCTCCTTGACGGCGATATTGCTAAGGGAAGGAAATGGAAGAGGGGAAGAATCCCGAATCCTGCAACGCACGATACTGTGATCTGTATCGAGAACCGTTCTTCTATCCAGACATAGATCAGGATCTGCGTGACGAAGCAAGCAAATGCGGCTATCAGCGAGAACAACCCTGTTCAAGCTTATACTTAGTGCGTGGGACTCGGACTCGGACCGGAACACAACTTGAACGTGTGACGTACAGTGCCACATTATCCAACGCCATGAACGACGCGCCCCATAAACCTCCAGCAAGCTCGCCGCACTGCTGTCAAATAAACCTTGCTTTATTGGGTCCGCCTTCCGTGAAGCGCGCACTGGAATCTCCCCGAATTCGTCTGTAAGGACCAGAGAGCTGATCGTAGCGCTGCTGCTGAAGAGGAGTGCGCTGTATGAGAATGCTAGTAGCGCTTCCTGTGCAGCACGTGTATGGGTGTGTGTGTAATGCACGGGGTCTTTGATGAAGGTTAGGAGTACAACCTCAACAACAGCGAAAAGTCCAGACTGGCGCAGATTTCAATCATTCAGTGAATCACGAGACGCCATACAGTGTGTAGTGACATACAGCTGCCGCCGCTGTTTGGAAAGTGGAGAGCCAACCATCACTAAGAGACTTTACAGTGGAAGGTAACTCATCTAGAAGGCAGTCAACTTGTGCACTGAGGACTAACCGAATAAGAACCTGCATGCAATATTTGTTCTCGGGGTAGGTCGCGCAGACATCAATAGGTCCTACGATGTGAGAGATAAAATAGCGCTAGTACAGCGCAGTTTGACTGCTGCTTAACTGTCTTATAAGAAACAGACTACCAGCCGAGTGAACAGGTCATAAAGGACGCCATCGGCGCATGGATCATGATCGTGCTGCCCAGTACTCAACGTTGTCTACACGTGTTTGCCACCTTCCCTTGCACGTGTTCCGATTGGTCATATGTTAGCCATCAGCTGCAGGCTGCAACGTTTTCGATGGGTTGCGGCCGCGCCCAACAGATCCGCTCAATTTTTATCCGAGATGTCAATGCGCTTAACTTAGCATCCGCGGTGATTGCAACTGCGAGGTACCTCACACAGTATGCCAGGCGTAAGTCAAGTCTTTCTGTACGTAGTACGTACAGAAATACCCTTGAGGCATCGCAAGCCCCAAAGCTGCATTCACCGATGACATAAATTCTTTTTCTCAAGGTCGTCCCAAGGGAAGAGGGAATAGCCGAGGTTGTCACAAATGAAAGTTATGCGAGTCTTCTTGGTCCGAAAGGAGTAATTTAGAAACCCACGCAGGAGGTCCTATGGGACGGGGAACGCTAGGATAATAATCGATCACAAGTCGAAAACCGAATATTGATATATATGAGAATAATAGGATGTAGCCCATAGAGCTAATTACTTAACATTGTGATGTGTGAGAACGAAAACTGTAACAAGGGGTAACTGCTGAGTAATTTTTTAGGCGTCGGGTATGTAGAAGAGTCAAAACGAAATCCGTGGACAATGTCCGTGGAAGTGGCCTTGGCGCCCAGGTCAGTTTAATGGCCCATCACCACTACGTGAGGAAGGGACCATCAAGAATCGTATCCTAGCGTGGACTTGACGGGATCTATCACAACCCTTCGGAACCAGGATCTGTGTGGGGCCTTTAGAGGGGGTGAGGGTCCCCGAGAAGGAAGGGAAAGGGATGTGGCCGATGTCACTACAGACGCTTGCGTCGATGTGGTAATGGATGTCGAATGTGACAAGGAAGAGGGCGTTGAGGAGCGAGGGGGAGTAGAGCATTCTAGCCGCGCTGTTGAGCCACCCAGCGTTGAAGTCTGTGACATTAGCTGCGGCTTCCTGTTGATGAAGGGCTCTCTGCGTCCCGTTGGCGCACTAGCGGGAGGATCGGTTAAAGGCAACGCGCTGGAGTCAAGTAGAGGTGCCTGAGAACCCGACATGAGCCCTTGGGATTCTTTCAAAGGCAGCAAAGTACTAGCGCCATCTTGTATGTTAGCATTATTGACGGCGGTAAACTGATCAGTTGGGAGCGCCGAAGCCGATCGACGATCATGAGAATTGCAGCGCCTCATCGCAGAGGTATCAAGGCCACTCCTACAATCCTGAGTATCCCCACGAGGTTCATAGTCCCATAATTCTATGCCACTGTCAACACGACTAGCGTCAGGCTTCCTGGCCAAGGAAGTAGCCTTTGAAGCGCCGGATGATTGGCTTGTTTTGTTAGAATGGCCTTGCGAGGTTAGTGCCATAGTGAGTGGACCCGCATCACTCGCATTTCGCGGCTTATGACGACTGATGAGATCTTTGGTCTTGATCCTCGAGGAGATGCGAGAGGTGCCATTCCACGCCGATGGAGCGCAGTCGGCCTGCGACGTTTGAGGTACCCTTGGACGCAGAGAGTTGCACTCGTAATGGCCGCGAAACTCTGGTGCTACCCCGAAATCTGGAATCTCTGTCCGTTAATTGTAAGATAAAACTCAGCTTGTCGTACCTTGAGGGACAGTAGCGGCAGAATCCGAAACATTGCTTCTCCTCATTGCTGAGTTGTTGGTGTATTGCTCCGGTAATCGTATCATTGACTGGCGCCGGGATCGCACAGTCAACTGCGAGGGCAAAAGCTCTTGTACTGCTATCGACTGTCGTAGTTGTCTCGCGGAATCTTTGACCCCGGTTATCGATGGCGTATGACGGGCACGATCTGATAGTGGAGAACTAACAATAGCACCACCAAGCTGCTCTGTCGTTGCCACTTTTGGGGAAGTAGTCTCAGGTCTCATGGAGTTGCTCTTTGAGCTACTCTGGGATTCTGGAATTATCGCGAGGCTTGTCGTATTTGCAAGGGAATTACGAGATACCGACCCAGCGACCTTCTCCTGGCGAGTGATAGGGATGATATTGTTCCTAGTAGGTCCTAAGCCGGCTAGTGGCTGCTCCTCTAGACGCGTTGTAGTCTGTCCCGACGGCTGCACAATCAACAGTGGGGTCATCTGTTTTGGCAAGTCTTTTGCCTGTCGAGACTGCCCTTGGGGTTCTTGGATAATCAATGAGGACGCGCCAGAACGGTCATTAGAGGCTGCTGAAGTGGAAATGGTAATGCCACCACCAACAGGTGCCGCCTGTGACGTAGTGTGGGAAGCCGTCTCCTGATCGGTTTTGGATTCGCCCCGAGTTTCCGTTATTGTCGCAAGACCTGAGGACTTTCCTAGGGAGGTACGATATGACAATTCACAAGTCCTGTCTTGAGAAACGGCAGATGCAGTATTGCTGCTATTTTGCACCAAGCTCGGAACAACTTGCTCAACCGGTCGTACCACCGTTTGACTGACTGGCTGCAGAGTAAGTGGTGACAGTATCTGCCCTGGCGATGCTGTGGGCCGTTGTTGCCTCACGGGAGTTGTCATCTTTTTTGGATGGCTCTTTATCCTAGGTCTCGAAGATGAATGATCCTTTGCAGGCGGTGACGCAAAATTTGCTGGAGCTGTTCTGGTACTAAAAGATGGGACGCGGTGATCAGGGGGAGCGCGAGCGAGTTGAGCAGGAGTGGCTTCAACCTGGTGGCGCGCATGAATGGCAGGAGGATACCCACGGTGAGAAGGCGCAACACTTTCAACGGCAGACGACGCGCTCGACACAGGAAGAGTATGAGAAGCTCGAACCGGAGGAGGAACCGTTCTGATTTGAGGGCCTTCTGGTGGAGGATGCATGTCTGGAGCGGGCGTGCCCACGGGAACTGGACCCCTGCTAAGAGGCAGCGCGACGGCTTCAGAAAGGGTACGTGGAGCTTGAGCTAGGTGGGGAACTACGTTAAACTGGGAATGCGCATATCCAGAAGAAGACGCGATTTTATCTGCGGCAGGGGAGCCATTCATGGGAGCTGTCTTGCTTCCAACAGGTGGAAGAAGTGATTCCTGAGGTATTTTAGAAGGAGCACATGGAGGTTGCACAGGAGGGCAATCTGTTTCGAATCGAGGTTGAGTGACATCGGAAGCGGGGCCGAGACGATCTGGATAGGGCACCTCAGGCGCAAGGGACCCAGGAAGGGTGTGAGTGAGTTTAACTGGACTGTTAAGGACTTCAGCTTGCTGAGAATTGCCATCCAGATGAGCGGTTGTCCTACTGGGAGTGGGCGCGCCTCCCGCAGGATTGAGGACATTGTCAGTATGTGGTGAGTGATTCTCAGAATGGGTACAAGCTAGGTGCGCTGGTGTGTGATCAACTTCAGCATGGGGACGACTGTGATTCGTAATCGGATCGATGCTATCAGGAGCAGGGGAACTGCTTGTAGGAGCTGGGGTGGGCGGTCCAGGAGGAACGCACGGGGGTCGATCAAGAGGAACGGCATCAGCCTGGAGTCGAACACTGTCAGAAGGCGATGTATTCCTGTCGAGAGCGGGTTCATGGCTGCTCGCAGGAGCCAGGCTACTTCCATTCGGTAATGTGACAGGCCCTGAAGAAGAGGGAGAAAGCCGCGCTGGCGTATAATCTTCCTCGATCTGAGTTGTCTTTTCATTTTTGGTTTCGATGAGAGCGACCCCGTCGTGAACGGACGCGCTGCTGGTAGAGTCTAGCCCATTTTTCACAGGTCCGGTCAGAGGCTCAGGGGAGACAGGAGTGAGTTGTACTGGAAGGACAACGACTGCACCACGTTGTTGGGGAGTAACTTTCAGGGAGGTCCCGATGTTGGGGATGAATGGGCCTACGTCTTCAAGAGGTGGTCGGAATGCCTCAGCACTGCTGCGCGCTTCCTCACAGGCAACGTCAACAGTGTCCTCGGAAGGTGAAACATCTTCGAAATAGTGGAGGGATGTCTGCCTTGGTGGGTCAACAATAAGGACGAAGGGTGTAGGTTCCGGCAGAGAGCTTGGAGGATTTCTGGTGGGTGGGCGCCCATCCTCGTGTAAAGGGATTGTTGGAGGATGGTCCTGTGCGAAGACTGGGGGATGTTCAGGGGCCTTAACAGGGGAGCAGCGTTCCTAGAGTTCTGGTAAATGACCGATCGGTAAGGATGAATGAAGAGAATAAGCCTCACCCAGCCACCCGTAACTTCAATGTCGAACGCTTCATCGGATGAGGTCTCGGATCGTATGAGCCAGTCAACGTCTGGAAGGTCGAGCGCGCGTTCCAAAACCTCTGTCCATTTCGTCAGATCCCCTCCAGGTCGATCGCCACCCCGTTGCCAAATACAAACTTCACCCCCAATCTTGGGGCCAATTCGACTTGCGGCTTCCAGAGTCCCTTGAAGGTCTAATCATAAGATGAATTTTAATGTTGCAGATGGAGAGGAGGGATTATTATTTGCCTTTTAATATGATAGCGTTAGAAGGTCTCCAGATGTTCCCATATGTCTTGGAAAACTTCTGATAATCGAAGAAAATCTGGCCAGCCCTATCTAGTAGTACCAGCACGACCAAGTCCTTCTCCGGTCTGAGGTCTTTGAGAGGTTCGAGCCTAAATTCATCGTCATAGGTGGGTGCAAGATCGGAGAGATCCCGGCTAAAGTAGAAATGAGGATTTTGTTTGAGGCTGATCCGCCGGTCTTCAGGCATTCGGCTTAAGGTCCATAATAACTCGGATATCTGTACTTCGGGGCCTAACTCACCTACAGTCCCGCAGAATTAGTTTTGCTAGCCGACAACCGAACCACAAAGGACCTACAGGTAACCACCGGAGCTTCTCGACGGTCAGTGGGAGACTCGAGAATTTGGAAATGAACTTTGACCAGAGATTTCGGAGGGGTATCTGTTTTCTATATGCGCGTTACTGGCATGATGTCGACATAGTGCACAAGCTCCTCACATTGAGACCGAGGCGGGTAGATAGTCGCTTATGCGTTTTCATGATATAGCTGTCCTTTTGAGCAGCATCCTCTATGATATCCTGTACGTCGCCTAGCACGCTTCTAGGATGTGTGAGCCTTTCAGGCGTCGTACAAGAAGAAATGACAAAAGAGACACACTCTTGCTCTGGATGATACCACGCAGCATACCGGTCTAAATGTTCTTCTGCAGAAGCAAAAGCAGTGTCTGCACCATCACTACGTTCCTTTCCGGCATCAGTCGCAGATTTTAGGGCGCTTTCTACCGTTTCAAAGAGGCTAAGGAGGAACACCGAAACGTCAGCACGTCGAAAGATGATAGCAAGGCCACCATGACCTTTTCAATGCATCGATTTGATCTGGTTTCCCGGGGGAGATCTCCAAGAACAATCTGCAGAGTTGAATCATCGCAACGGAGCGCTTTTGATACGCTCTTCCAATGTATTTGACATATTTTCGAAAGCTGGAGATATCGCCGAGAGCAAGACCAACTGGCATGGATGAACAGAGGAGAAAACAGATTGTGTGTATAAGGGAAACGCTACCTTGCGCATGGTGACCCTACAGACCACGCAACTTTCTCGTGACGGAGGTGACGAAGGTGCACGCATGTCAGTGCCCACGATCGGTAATGAATGTCCAGGGCTCCGGGGGGTTGGGTAAAGGGTCTGGTTGCTCCGCTCCACAACCCGGCCCGGCCCGGGCCAGTTAGCACTCTCAGCGTCAGCGTACCTTCTCCCTCACGTCGTCCTACTCTTACTCGACCCTGA
>QLPC01014808.1:0-11679 GCA_003314055.1 Lactifluus hygrophoroides
ATCGGGCCACCGAATAAACTCCCCTGCCAGATCAAACCTAACTTCAGAGGAGGAAGTAGTAGAGGGCAACGCACTAGAAATCGAAAAAATGTGGGGAGCGCTCCTTGATCTCAACGTAACGATCCTCCGTTCCCTCGATTCGGAGATCGTCAATCCACACCTGTGGTAGCGTTGCAGCAGATGCAGCCGATAACGTGCTACTGATCTGTTGGCTATCGATAATAATGGGATTCGGGCATACTGTCTTGAAAAACTCAAGGACAACGGCGGGTAACGCGTCTGCAAATAGCGGAAAAGGGTCTCCGGCAACTGGGCCTGGACCTGGATTTGGGAGTGGAATGAGGGACATGTGAAAGTAGCTGGACGTAAGAGACGCACCGGAGAGAAGTGCCGTCAACGAGATGCGCGGGAATCCACTTGTGGTTGAAGTGGGAGAAATCTTCGGGCTCTTGTCCCAGATATAATTGTTAAACGTATAACTGTTCAAGAGAGATAAAAATGTACGTGAGGGGGCAAAAGGGCGGATATGCCGCGCGGGCGATGAGGATGAGTCGAATAAGGGTGTACATTCGATTGGAAAGGTAGGCGAGGTGGGCATTCAACAGCACTTCCTGCATCACGTTGCCCCATCCTGGACCTTTGCACGTACCTCATTTGAGCCTCATGATCAACTCGGCGTATTTTGTTGACTATAAAAACGCACAGCAAATGTGGTCTGAAAAGCGTATGTATTATAATATAGAGCGGCCTTCCCAACCTTTGGGTAGGGGAAGTCAGTATCGTGTTCAAGTTGTGGAAGATGCCTTTCCTGTAGTGCCTGGCCTTGGCATGGGAAGTAGCCACTAGCTAGGTTTAAAATAGCCTTCATCACAACAACTTCTTGGTTAATGGATTTGACATACGTTGACTGTGCCCTCATTTTGATGCGCCGTCGATGATGGTGAGGTTCTGGCCTAATTGATGAATTCTAGATGAATATGAGACGAAACAAGCCCCCAGGTTTTCCACAGCATCCTAGGAAGAACAGAACTTGGAGGGCTTAAAAGAAATTCTTGTACTGTATTAGTTGCCTTTCGCAATAACGAGTGAAGCTAGTGAAGTCCTGTGGCAATTGCGAGAAATTGTGGGAACAACCCGGGCCGTGGTCGTCACGGGTCCGCGCGTCAGGTGACTCGGCTCCGCTAAGTAAGCACGAGGCGTCGCTGTCTTCATCTCACGCCCTCGTTTTGCTTCCATACGACCCACTGACGCGAGGACATTCGATATACTGTCGATGCCTTTGGAGAACGCTATTACAATACACGAATACACATCTTCAACCCGCTACTACAGTGTGTTTCGACACTCGTCATAAGTTCAACCGTCTGAAAAAGTTTTCAATTCGCCAATCAAAAGCTTCTTCAGACGGTTTGAGATTTATATTGAGGACACACCCCGGTGGCTACGTCCGACACGATTGTGAAGATCATATTTCAATTATAGCATTTCAGATAGCTGAAGGGGAATGGTGGGGTGATTGTTGGCGCAAGGTCACGGCATTAGTGTAGGCATGGTTTTGACGAAGTTAGTTCTCGACGGTGCGCGAATCATTTTTAATCCGTCATTCACTCCATATTATATGCTTCTAATCACCACCCGACATCTTAGTCGAACTCCGTACGACGAGACACGATGGTCACGAAGGCGATCGAAGAGTGGCATGAGGCCAGCCAGATTCTGGAAAGTGGCTTCCAGACAAACTAACTGTTCGCCGAAGACGCGTAGAAACACATGTAGCCGGACGATCACCTCTACGCGCAAAGCCAATGAGAAGCACGTCGTCGATGGGTCACCTCGGTCCAAATGCCATCATTCCCTAGCCGTTGTCGAGTACGCCATCCCCACATCCTTCTTGTTATACTTATTGACTTACAATGATTATGCCCTGTCACTTCGTCTTCGTCTCCTCACGCCCAGGATACTGGTATCGAATAGTTTGGGGTTCACACCAAGCCAATTCAGTCAACGATCACGAACACCGTGATTGCTTACAGTGCCAGGCGTTCCTGTTTCTCTGAATCCTCCATCATTGATTTCCCCGCCGAATTGCCGCTCGTCGGATTGCTGTACCATAGTCTATCGCATATAAAAAATTGGTTTAATTCTGTCTCTCTGGAAATTGCCCGTGCATGTACATGGCTAGGTCAGGTAGAAGCACAGGAGTCGGCACGACCTGTGGGTTTGCACATCTTCAGTAACTGGGCGTGGATTTTGGATGAGGGCAGCAGGACATGGAAAGTGGCGCACCAGGAAGCATCACAGTCAACGACAAACACGTGGGTGGAGATCCACGTGCAATGAAAGCGGGTAAAGGCTCAAGGTGAATAATTCTCAAACACATAGTCTAAGTATCGATATGAGCCCAGTCGGACGGGGAGAGGTGAATATACAGTAGTGGGGATTGGAGACATACCTTCTATTGGGCAGTAGTCAGCATCTCTTCCATCAATAAAATTAATAAAACCTGAAACCATAATCCATCTCGCATTCGAGTCCTCGTGAATGGCTCCTTTCAAAGCATGGGCAGATGCTTACACACTGCCACGTCATTCATCCATCGCCTCTTGGCACCCGGCAGATATTCCGACGGAATCCTCGTCTCATTTACCACTGGCTTTCAAAGGTGTCTTATCCCTTAAAAACCGACATATCACCTCCGCCTTTATCCAGCTAGCCACTGGACACGCCTTCACCTCCACGTACTCGCTCATCTTCCGCGAACAAGCACCTGACAACAGGACGTGCCCCTGTTCAAACGACAACAATCCCATCTCTTACACCCTTCATCATATCCTTACTGCATCCCCCCTCCACATAGAGGCACGCTGTGCTTTCATCACCACACGCCATGAACCAATATCATGGTATCACTTCAACACCGAGGACGGAGGGAAGCGACTTGGCCGCTTCCTCCTTGCCTCACAAGCCTTCCTCCGCCCTTTACCCTCACGCCCTGACCCACCCTGAGTACCAAGAGTCAAGGCTTCTGCCTCATCAAGATTCATGAACGTAATTCATTCTCTGTCTATCTTGCCCTTGGCCGTATACACACTTGATACTATTTTACATTAGTATATTTACTCAGAACAGGAGCATGATGTTGTAGATAATTATGAGTGGTCTATATGTCGTATTGGGCGAGGACCAATTAAAATAAACAGATTAAAAAAAAAAAAAGAGTCCTCGTGGCTATCTCTGCACGTAGATCGACTGCGGCAACAAGGCTGAGAGGATGCATAGTGAGCCCTCCTCTACTGGAGGTACTAGCTATAGGCAAGACAGGGTCATATGGTGCAGCGATTGTGCCATCGGGGAAGGTACCATGCGTCAGTACTGATCGAGAAAGGGAGGTGATCGGAGATTGGACTCATAACTTACGGGTGATTACATAACCAGCAAGATTGAGTCCTCGGTCTCCAGCCAAGTATCCCTTTCCTCGCCTTCCGAAAACACCTCCCCATTTCCACTCACCACAACCACTATGTCTCATATTTCTCAGTCCCACTTTCGGTCCATCTTCGATGCCGCCTCCAAGGCATACACTGAGAAGACGGGGAAAGACCTCACTTCTCATCCCTTTCTCAACAAGCTCACGACCTGCCGCTCCGCCGATGCCATCACGAATATCCTTCGGGAGCATACTGGTCAACTTGGGAACAGCGATGACAGATTGGCAAAGTCCCTGGTCCCTATAGTGAAAGTGCTTAACTCGTTTTCCGAAACAATTGGAGTTGGAATTGGCCTCATAAGTCCTGATTCTTCCCTTTCGGCTTTCTAATATTGATTTTCCAGGTATATCCTCCCGCGGGAGTCATATTTACTGGTATAGGCGTTCTCCTCACAGTGAGTCTCTACCTTGATTCATTTGCATTGACACTAGAATGCCCAGACCTCTCAGGCTACTGAGGGTACTCTCGCTAGCCAAGACGGGCTCGTTGAGCTATTTGAACTCATCGGAAACTTTTTAAGGCGTCTCGAAACATATACCGAGATTCCACCGACGCCAGCAATCGTGGAGATCACCGTTCAGATCATGGCAGAGGTACTTTCCATCCTCGCCGTCGCGACAAGAGTAGTTGAGCGGGGGAAAGCCAGTGAGTTGATCGCCAGTGATGGACGACAAACCATAAGCTTACCGATGTTCAGAAACGTTCCTCAACAAGTTGTTGGGAAATGGTGATATCGAGAACGCGCTGGTTCGGTTAGACAAGCTGACTCAAGAGGAGGCTCGGATGGTAGCTGCGCAAAATCCAAAAGCTACGCAGGGCGTCGATAATCAACTGACCGCCCTCGACAGCGAGATGGACGAGATCAGCAACAATGTGAAGCGCGTCGAAGGAAAAGTGAATAAAATTTTCAACGGTAAGTGGACCATATCTGATTTGTAATGGACACGGTCCTAACACCTCACATTCCAGAAATTCAATGCCCATCAACCAGGGATGCCAATAAGCACTGTGCGTGATTCCTCGCTACACTCATAGTTTTGTAAATGTTTAGTGATTCTCACAGGGCACTTGATGCGAGAGGTCCTTAGACAGTGGCTCTCTCCTCCAGATCATTCGATAAACTACCACACTGCACTCGAATATCACAAAGAAGGCACAGCCGAGTGGTTCATTCAGGGCCGCACGTTTGCAGATTGGAAACAGTCCGGCCGCTTGTTGTGGATCCACGGAAAACGTTCGTTTCTCCCGCTCTTTGCCGCTTAGTTGCTAACAAATGTCTTTGTTCCACAGCGGGCTCCGGGAAGAGTGTTCTCAGGTACGCCGCCGCCTATCTCCTAGTATATTCTGGACGTAACTGATCTGGCATCCACCAGTTCTGCGATCATCCGGGATATCGAATCCATCTCCAACACTGGGTCTGTACATTTAGCGTACTTTTTCTTCGACTTCAAGGATACAGGAAAGCAAGATACCCGTGCTTTACTCTCGTCTCTCCTCATACAGCTCTCCAACAAGTCCTACTCTTTCCTCACCTTACTTCTCTCCCTCCGCAAGGCACATCATAACGGCTCCGAGTTACAGAAGCCCACGAATGGTCCACTTCTACAGTTTCTCAAGGACACGCTGACGTTATCGGAGCAAGTCCCAATCTATCTTGTTATCGACGCGCTCGATGAGTGTCCTGACAATTCTGGGATACCGTCATCACGTGGAAAGGTTCTCGACTTGGTCGAAGAACTTGTGAAGTTGAACCTTCCCAGGTTGCGGCTCTGCGTCACGAGTCGCCCTGAGCTCGACATCCGGACTGCGCTTGAGCCGTTGAACCCCATCCGGATATCACTTCATGATGAAGATGGACAGAATGCCGATATCATCGATTATGTGATCTCAGTGGTGAACTCGGACCGGAAGATGAAGAGGTGGCGGGAAGCAGACAAGGACCTGGTAATCAGGAGTCTCTCAGGAAAGGCCGCTGGAAAGTGAGGACATCGTTCTTGACTGTCAATATGTTCTTACAGATGGAAGCAGGTTTCGCTGGATATACTGTCAACTCGAAACGCTTCGGCACTGTCTCGCACGGAATGTGCAACGCACTCTTGACGAGCTGCCCGAAACTCTTGATGAGACTTACCTGCGCATCCTACGAGAAATTCCTAGACAGAACCGCGATGATGTACATCGGCTACTGCAATGTCTCACTGCGGCAGCGCGCCCACTTCGTGTGGAAGAACTCGCAGAAGTCCTTACGATCGAATTCAAGGGGGAAAATCCAATGCTCAAAGTAGATCAACGTTGGGAGGATCAAGAGCAAGCGATTCTTTTGGCGTGCTCGAGTTTAATTGCTGTTGTTGAAGATGACTGTTCCCGGATGGTTCAATTTTCACATTTCTCGGTGCGAGAATTCCTGACATCTGATCGATATGCGGAATCAAAGGGGCTCGCCTCGCCTCATTATATCAACCCCGAGGATGCACACACGGTGATGGCGCAAGCTTGCCTCACGGTCCTGCTTCAGTTGGACTATGACGCGAACGAGGAGCGGATGAAGAACTTCCCCATAGCCGACTATGCCACTTCACATTTTGGGGTTCATGTGGAATTCGGGAATGTGATATCACGCGTACGGGACGCAGTCGACCATTTCCTTGATGGAGAGAAACCGCACTTTGCGGCATGGCTCTGGGCACGCGACCACCGGCACTCACTAAGGCGTCCGGACCGACCGGAGCGACTAAAGACAGTTCCGTTACACTACGTTGTGGAAATGGGATTCGTCGGCATGGCGCGGCACCTCATTTCAAAGCATCCGCAGGATATAAACGCCCGTGGCGGTCGCTACGGTACGCCCTTACTCGCTGCTCTCACGAGCGCAGACGTCAAGTTATCACAGCTGCTAATTGAGCACTGCATGGACGTGAACATTCGGGACGAACGAAGTTGGACTCCGCTGCATTTCGCCTCAGCACGTGGGCTTCTTGAGATTGTGGAAACGCTCCTTGCCATATGTGTAGATCAGAAGAGCCATAGGAATGTATCCAGGAACCCACTACAGCTAAGAGCAATCAATAGACGGCCGAAATTTGCTCGAGTGCTACTTAGACGCGATGTCTACGCGCGGACCAAGGACGGCGAGACACCACTACACCTCGCATCTAAGGGCGGATATCGCGACATTATGCGGTCATTACTGGAACGAGGTGCTGATATCAATGCCCAGGATAAGGACCACTACACCCCTTTGCATCACGCATTAGTCAACTCGAAACCTGAGTCCGCGCAGCTGCTGATCGAATGTGGCACAAATGTCAACGTGCGGAACTATCTTGGCACGACACCACTACACCTTGCGTCTTGGCGCGGAGATCGCGACATCATGCGATCTTTACTGGACCGAGGTGCTGATGTGGACGCCCAGGATAACGATCACCACACTCCGTTGCATGACGCAGTAGACAACTCGAAATCCGCGGCTGCGCAGCTGCTGATCGATTGTGGCACAAATATCAACGTGCGGAACTATCTTGGCAAGACACCACTACACCTTGCGTCCCGGGACGGAAATCGCGACATCATGCAATCCTTACTGGACCGAGGTGCTGATATGGACGCCCGGGATAAGGACCACAACACTCCATTGTATGACGCATTGGTCAACTCGAATCCCGAGGCCGCGCAGCTGCTGATTGAATGTGGCACAGATGTCAACGTGCGCAACTGTCTTGGCAGGACACCACTACACCTTGCGTCGAAGTTTGGATTTCTCGACATCATGCGGTCGTTACTGGACCGAGGTGCTGATGTAGACGCCCAGGATATCAGCCACCACACTCCGTTGTATGATGCATCACTCAACTCAAACCCCGAGGCAGCGCGACTGCTGATTGAATGCGGCACAAATGTCAACGCGCGGAACAATCGTGGCAAGACACCACTACACCTTGCGTCCCGGGGTGGAAATCGCGACATCATGCAATCCTTACTGGACAGAGGTGCTGATATGGACGCCCAGGATAAGGACCACAACACTCCGTTGTATGACGCATTAGTCAACTCGAATCCCGAGGCCGCGCAGCTGCTGATTGAATGTAGCACAAATGTAAACGTGCGTAACTGTCTTGGCCGGACACCACTGCACCTTGCATCGGAGTTTGGATCTCTCGACATCATGCGGTCGTTACTGGACCGAGGTGCTGATGTCGACGCCCAAGATATCAGCCACCACACTCCGTTGTATGATGCATCACTCAACTCAAAACCCGAGGCAGCCCAGCTGCTGATTGAACGTGGCACAAATGTCAACGCGCGGAACAATCTTGGCAAGACACCACTACACCTTGCGTCTGAACGCGGATACCGCGACACGATGCAGTCATTACTGGATCGAGGCGCTGATGTGGACGCCCAGGATAATAGTCACCACACTCCGTTGCATGTCGCATTAGCCAACTGGGAACCCGAGGCCGCGCAGCTGCTGATTGAATGTGGCACAAATGTCACCACGCGGAATAATCTTGGCAAGACTCCACTACACCTCGCGTCAGAGCATGGATATCGCGACATCATGCGGTCATTACTAGACCGAGGTGTCGATATGGACGCCCAGGATGATTACCATTCCACTCCATTGCATGTTGCATCAGCCAACTCTAACATCGAGGCCGTGAACCTTCTCTGTCAATCTGGTGCAAATGTCCACTTGCGGAATAAGAAGGGAATGACACCCTTTCAGGTTGCGTTGAAGAAAAAAAACAATGCGATTACGGAGCTGCTATCCAATCGTATGGGCACTTATAATAAGCATAGATATCCTTTACGACTTTTTAAAAAATAGACCTTGGGTTTTTTAACACATTTTCGTATAACTTCACTACAGGTTACAATAGTAGTTTCCGGTCGGTTAGCTCGGAGGAGCTTGTAATATCTCATGATGTCCCCTTTCAGGATTCCCTTACTTGATTAGTGTTTGAGGCCAGGCTGGTGTTGGATGCTGCAGTGCATGGTAGTGGCTGGGATGTTCATTTAATTATCATCAAGCGTTCTTCAACTCGAGGACATTTCAAAGAGAATCACGTGAATAGTCATGTGATTGATCTTTGGATGAACGACGCAAAGTCTGCAAAAGTTGCATTCTGTTGCTGTCATATATTTATTAAGGATGATTTATGACGGTGCCATTCAGATGGCTTTCTTCAAACACTTCGATCCCAGAGATGCTAATTAGATCCAAGAATCCTAGCTGCCAGTGTTGGATGGATCACCAATGTCTCGCTCCTAAGCCCAATCCATACACCCACGCCGTAACGCCATGTTTGATACCTTTCCACCAACAGTTACATTAACGTCGGCGGTAAAAAGCGCCACATGGGGCAGTCAAGGGAAATGCTATTGCAACAGGTTTCGGCGTACCATACATTCCACTTGCGCCTTTCACATCGAGCTAGCCAGCTATAATAGCAAACGCCCACGGAGCCTAGACCTCCCACGATAGAACATTTTATTAATATTTCTTTCAGTGCAGGATAGGCATCATATCCACCACAGGAGCCACCCCTGACCTCAGACTGTCATGATTCATGTCAACAATCAGTACGATGTCACTTATTGCGACGACAACGAATAGGTCCGTACCGTTCAGGCGTCATACCCCCGGATGTCTTCTATCAGCTGGGCTTTTGCAGACTGACGGACACGTGTTCGGGGGCTTGCTCGGTATCCGCGACGTCGACATTGCCACATGCTCGTGGCTTGAACTGAAGCACACTGCGCTGTTCGTAGATTACTTCATTTGTGAGGCCCATTGCCCCTTTCTTTTACTTGCAAGTACAGTTTGAAAGATGGCCTCAGTAATTTTTGCCTGGATGCAGAATTAGAAGAGTCCCTATTGGTGATATGGCAATACCCTCATGACCTTGTGGCTATTGACCACGCGGACATGATCGCCTGAGTTTGCTAAGCTTTTGTTTCCTTCGGGAACAAAAATGAAAGGTAAGGGTAAATTGTCATGGTGCGAGGGAGATACCGTGTGTATGTGTCATAGATGATAGGCTTTCGTATAGAAATAAAATACAATTAGAGCTTCAAAGTTGAATCTCCTGCTTCATCTCGTTTACGCTGCAGCTCAGTCAGTACACAAAAGACGTCGGCATGACATTGTATCTTGGGGAATAAGCAAGCTTCTACCAGAAGTGGGTCTTGTTCCAATCAATGCCCTGTACAGCACACAACATCCTGACGTTAGACGTCATACTTGAGAACTGAAAAATACTAAGGCGAATTAGTAATCACACGTGACGCAAGTTGACGCACCCCATTCCCGAGAAACACCTCCGCGCGCTGCGCTGCTGCTCATCTGCCAGCACAAATCCCGACTCGTCGCAACATGTTCCCATTCATCGACGCCCCCGTGTCCGTGCGTCCCATTGCAGCGCTTTTTCAACCACCAAGGCCTCCCATTCGTCAGCAGGTAAATACGTGTCAGCGTTGTCGTCGGCCGGGGCGAGGTGCGCACCTCGCACACGCGTTTCACTATCTACTCGATCTCTGAGAAGGATTGTGCACGATAATACAAGTACTGTTCGGATGATAGATCATCCCAATTGTGCGCCAGTGGAGGGGAGAACCGGTCCGGGAGTCCAGGGAGGCCATTGAAGTCCATGTAGCCTGAGGACCAACTCGCAAAGACTCTTACAATGTTCGATACAGTCCCCGCGCCGGATATATATAGCGCCAGCAAGCCCGAGAGGGGAACGGAGTTAGAGGGAGTGAAGTCATGTGGGGTGGAGTGAGTGAGCCTGGGTTGAATGAGTCGCGTTCGCGGCAAGTGCGGTAGTGGCGAGTGGCGACCAGGAGAGTGTGTGAGGATTAGTGATTTGACGAAGGAAGGCCAAATATCGAGGAGTCTCTTCGGGTCACTGGATAGCCTTCCCAGCTAGATCAGACTTGCAAAGAGAAGTGAGGAAGAACTCACATGTGATTGAAAATCGTCCTGAATGCTCCTTTATTGCAACACGACGATACTTTAGTTCGCTCAGTTCTGTCGAGCCAGGTTTGCGCTATGGTCATGGCAGAGGCTGTCGATAGAGTGCTTTTTTGACTTTGCAGAAATTGATGATGGTGAAACGCGACATACTACTCTGAAAAGGACTGCTAGTGGCGCATTCTAAATGGCGGAAAACAGTCTCTAGAAATTTGGGCGTGAATTAGGGAACAGGATGAAGGGGGGAGCATAATTAAGCAAAGGGATGCACCAGAAAGTATAGAGGTTAAGGGCACATGTGCTGGAACTCGCTCGCCATTATAGCCGTTGACACTATCTTGTGTCAGGCGTACTGTACAGCATAATTTTCAAGCACGTTTGTAACTCCGTTGAGCGTTGAGGAAAAAAGGAAGGGATCACAGCGCGTCAGTACGTGTCTGCGACGGGTCATCCCATGCGAGACCCATCATTCCGAGTCGGCAGGACCCCTCTTTCGGCGACCTCAAATATCTCGCAACAGACACCATCTATGCACACCAAACCTTGACAGTAGCTCTAAAATAGCCTAATGCATATGTTCCATGTATTTTTATAAGGGAATTTGTGAAGAAAGTGGTGGCCGAAATTTCAGTGAATGTTACGCTGCTTGATCCCTTCCGAATCGGAGTTTAAATTCGGCTGCAGATCGAAGTGGCCAGTCGTCACAAGGTACTGCAGAGGTTGAACCTGCATCAAACTCATCAAACTCATGCGTGACAAATCTGTGTGACTCGCCGAAACATGGGTCCGCCGAATGATGGGCCTAGCATAGTTGATTCCGAACTGAGGCCAACCAAGGTCTACCAATCTCAGAAGCAAACAACCCGTTTGGGAAACTTCGCCTCCTTGTACCACTGTGGCTACTAGCCTGAGCACAAAGTTTCTATTCCCGTGGCCCCACATCCTACAGTCCATCTGAGCAAGGCTGTCCCGCAACAGCGACAACAACACCGTGTAAGGAACGATCTCAGTCTTTGGGCAAAAGACTGTGTGTGTATTATCTACCTGTAAGGAACGATCTATGTAGATACAAGTCAATGATAAGGAAGATAGTGAGTGAATGAGTGGTACTGACCTCAGTCTTTGGGGCAAAAGACTGAGGAGCTGCGTAGCGAGAGTATCGTACTATAAGTAAAGAATTAGCGTCCTCGTGGGACGGAGAAACAGACTTTTAGT
>QLPC01014817.1:0-12044 GCA_003314055.1 Lactifluus hygrophoroides
CGTTTAATTCTTATATTTAGACTTATAAATATTTAGATTTTATCAGTAATATTTTATTTCTCAAAATATTTATATAAAAATATAAATATATAAATTAATAAAATATATGAACTTAATTAGTTTTATAGATATTTTTATTTTCTAATTCATTCAATTAATAAATGAATAATAAAATTTAAAATTAAATTATTAAATTCAATTTATTTATTTAAGCTGAAATAGTTTAAATGGTTAAAACTTACCATTCATGACGGTAAAATAAAGGTTCAATTCCTTTTTTCAGCTATTTTTATATTTTTATTTTAAATAAATAGATAGTTTTAAATTCAATTCTAAAATTAAAAGTATAGATGACAATTTAGTATAAACATCAAAGTAATTAAAAGGAATTATTAAGGATAACTAGCAAATTTATTAAAAAGGAGGTTATAACCAAAAGCCACAAACTTATTATAAATAAATTGTGGCGATCCTAAGGGAAACCTTTAATATTAATACTTCCTGAAGCAAAACATTGTATTAAGGAAAGGAAAAGAAATCAACCGAGACTCTGAAAGTAATGGTGAGTGAAATCAGATTAGCTTAACAAATTAAATAAAATTTGAAATAATATAAAATTCATTATAAAAAATAAAGTTGGAATATTATTAATTATATTTAATATTTATATAATAATTATTAAAACAATAATTACCAAAGAAGGTATTCAGTCCTGTAAAATATATAAAAATTTGTAAAATTAAGTACGATGAGAGTAAACTTGTCGGAATATAGGGGGACCATCCTCTAAAGCTAAGTATAATAAATTTAGCGATAGTGAAAAGTACTGTAAAGGAAAAGTTGAAATAGTTCGTTGTATAACGGAATGAAATAATCTTGAATTAGTAATTCTATAAGCAGTCGAAGTTTTAAAATTCTAAAATGACGGCGTACCTTTTGCATAATGGGTCAGTAAGTTAATAATAGTAGCAAGGTTAATTAGCCTTAGCGAAAGCGACTAAATTATTTGTATAATAACATTAAATATTTTTATTATATAAAAATAGAATAAATTCCTTATATATTAATTAATATATAAGTGATTTATTTACAAAGAATAGTTTTGGTATAGTTACTATTATTAGACCCGAAGCCAGTTGATCTTTCCAAAACCAGATTATAATGGATCGAACGGTTGAATGTTGCAAAATTCTCCGAAGAGTTTTGGAAAGCGGTGAAATGCCAATCTGAACTGGTGATAGCTGGTTTTCTACGAAACATATTTAAGTATGACATCTATTAATAAATTTATGGAGGTACAGCACGATATTTCCCAATTAATTATAAATATTTTAATATTTAATTAAAATTTATACTTAATTTAAGTTGAGGGGATTTAAAAAAATCTTACCAATGGAAATGAAACTCGGAATAACATAAATTGATAATAGATATTCAGACTATTCATGATAAGTTGAATAGTCAAGATGGAAACAGCCGAGAACAAGAATCAAGGTCCCGAATGATTATTAAGTGAAAATAAGGAAGTAATAGATTGAATGCAGCTGTAAAGTGAGCCTGGTAGTCGCTATCTTTTAATGACCGTTGTAACAACGTAGCAGCCTTTAGACTATTGCGCCGAAAATTTAACGGGTCTTAAATAATCAACCGATATCTTGTTAATTATAAATATTATATATATTTATAAATTAAGTAGTAGAACATTCAGTATATTTGATGAAAAACAGTGTTTCATTGTTTGTAAATAACTGAATAGATAATGCTGACATGAGTAACGTAAAAAGAAGTTATAATACTTCTCACCGAATACGAAAGGGTTATAAGGAAAGGTTGAACCACCTTATGTGAATGCGGCCTCTAAGGTTCAAAACCAAAGTTTTGATTGATGAGTAATATATTGAAAATCTATATGGTAAATTATAATAGATCAGGAAAATTAAATATATAATTTATTAAAATTTAATTAATAAATTAATTACTACCGTACCCTAAACCGACACAGGTTCGTAAGTAGAGTATACTAAGGTGTAGAGCTAAAAGTTGTTAAGGAACTCGGCAAGTTTTTCTCATAAGTTTGACGATAAGAGAAGCCATTTAAATTTTTAAATTTAGCCATAATTTAAATAATTATATGGTATAATAAAAATGGAGGCCACGACTGTTTACTAAAAACACAATTCAGAGCAATAATTAAGATAATAGTATTCTGAATGAAATTTGCTCAATGCCATTAATATAAGTGAGGTAATTTAAAAGTTATTAAACGAAAATCTGGTTAATAGCGGTCTTAACTATGAGGATCCTAAGGTAGCAAAATAAGTTGGCCATTAAATGTGGTCTTGTATCAATAATGTAACGATGGTCTCACTGTCTCTACAACTTGCTCAGTGAAATTGAATTGCGAGTGCAGATGCTCGCTATCTTCAGAGGGACGGGAAGACCCTATGCAGCTTTACTATAGTTAGTTATTACATTGATTTAAATTCAATTAATAGTAATTAGGAATGTTGATAAACAAAATTTGGAAAACCTTAAAATTTGAATTAAATCTTTGTTTACCTTATAATTTATAATTTAAAGGATAAATGACTAATTGGTAGTTTGACTGGGGCGGTCGTCTTTAAAAAAGTAGCAAAGCACATCCAAAGATTTATTAATTTTATAATATTATAATATTTTATAATATACAGACAAAATATTAATTCTATAATATTTCATACAAAAGAATTAAATTAAAGTAAAACATAACAATTTGTTTTATTATTATAAGATATAGCTAGAAATTGAATGGAGATCAATAAACCAGTGAAAGGTTTTGTAATGTATAATGGCGTAAGCATATCTAACTGAAAGACTTAGAAGTCGAACAGATACGTAAGTAGGGCATAGTGACCCCTCGCTATAATATGGAATAGACGGGGATCAATCGATAAAAGTTACGCTAGGGATAACAGGCTGATAGCTGGCGAGAGTACACATTGTCCCAGCTGTTTGGCACCTCGATGTCGACTCATCCTATCCTCCAGGTGTAGAAGCTTGGAAGGGTTCGGCTGTTCGCCGATTAAAAGGGTACGCGAGTTGGGTTTAATACGACGTGAGTCAGTATGGTCCCTATCTTCTGAAGAGATAAATAGTAAAAAGGGGAAGACCTTCTAGTACGAAAGGATCAATAGGCTGTGTTTCTCTAGTGCACCAATTGTTGAATTTAATTTATTAAATAAGCATAGTTGGGTAGCCACAAACATTTTAGATAAGCGCTGAATGTATATAAAGCATGAAACTAACCTCTAGATACTATCTTAAATTTATTTCTATTATTTTATAAATAATATTTCTTTTTAATATATTAATCCAGAATATATTTTTAGAAATGAAATAATATTTAATTTTATAAGAAATAGAACATTTCTTAATAGGATGCAAATGTAAGTAATTGTAAATTATTTAGTTTAGCATTACTAATTTATAAAATAGACTTGATGTTTTAAATTGTTTAATTTATTTTTATTATTTTTGTTTAACTATATAAATATAATAAAAATTCTTTAATGTTATAAAAGTATAATAGATTCATAAATATAATCAAATCTTAAAATATAACAAGAGTTTATATAAGGAAAAGTATATTTAAATATATGAATATTTTAATTAATAGTTTATTTATTCATAGTTTTAAACTTAATTTATGTATAAAAGTGTATACATTTTAAATATTGATTTTTTATTTTAAACAATAATATTTAAAAGAATATTATAGTTATTAGAATCAGATATATTTAAAATAAATGATAGTTTTAAAATAGATATTATAATTAAAAGTATGATTAAATTTATAAAATATATATTTAAATGATTTAATTAAATATAATCAACTTATAACAAAATGCTAATATCATAAACCAATTAGCATATCTACTATTTGTTGATTTCTATTTCAATCCATTGCAATTAAATCAACTGCTTTATGGATAATATCTGGATTAGGAATCATTTCTATATTTACTGGAGGTATTGGTAAAAACTGTTGTAGTTGTACTTACACTTTCAATTAGAGTTTGAGTTCCAGCTTCCATTGTGTTTAAAAGAAATTAGATGCATAAATATCAGTAATAGAAAATCCAAATATTGTTAAAATAGTAAAATTAATAATTAATCAGATTTTTCTTAAAATAGAAAATCTTTTAAATGATTTAATTATTATTCCAATTAAAGTAATTTTTAATAAAAAAGATTTTAATAATAAAATATAATTAATAATATTATTAAATCAATCTTTATAATTATATTTATTTTGTTTTTTGTTTTGTTTTGTTTTTGTTTTGTTTTTGTGTTTGTTTTTATATAATGGGGTAATTAAAATATTAAGGATCTTAATATTAGATTAAATTAACTTTAATTGGTTTAGTTCCATTTATTTTATTATTATTATCAAAAACTAAATTTCTTTTATTTTATAATAGAGGTAAATATAATTTTGCTTAATAAAGTAAAGTTAATTAATAATCAATTTGAACTCTTTTATAATTTAATATTAAAAAATAATGACTTTCAATAATATAAAATTCATCTCTTGCAATATTAAATTGTTGAGTAAGATAGTTGTAAATTAAAACTGGATTACTTTTATTTGTTATTAAAAATTTTCTTGATAATATTAACTGAGGATTATTAATTCTACAATTAACTGAAATGAAAGGTGTTACCGTATAAATTTCATTATCTTTTAAATTTAGAATGAAATTAGTAATATCATCTAAATTAATTTGAAAGAATTTGAAATAATAACATTTACCCGATTTATCAATATTAATTGTTTTATCAAAATCAATTAGAAATGTAATATCTTTAGTAGATATATATTTTATAATATTTTGTATGTTCATATGTAAGTATATTTTAGATAATGTGACTAATTTTAAATTGAACCTAAAGATTCATTTATACCTAAATTTAAATAGGTTAATAAGTAAAGGGGGTAATTTATCTTAGCTAAGAATGATTAGCTAAAATTTGTTCACTAATAACTTTAGCAATTAATTTAGGATTATCTTCTATTGTACCTAAATTTATATAAAATTCTATATCTGGATATAATCTAGAATTATAATCAACTAATCATTGTCTCATATAAAAAGTCAATTCTTTAAGTTTTTGAACTTTTTGTATATTTAATAAAGAACAATTTTTATTATAATAGTTAACTATTTCATCATAATAGAAATTTAATTTTACAATTTTATCGACACATAGAAGAGCATCATTTTTATTAATTACTTCATCTCCAAATGCACTTTCAATAAAATTAATATTATCTCTAATATCTTCATTTAGATAATTTTCAAAATTATCGTTAGTAATAGGATTTTTTAACTCAGTTATATTTAAAATCTGTTTAATACTTCCACTACTTTTAATGACATTATCAACATTCTGATTGGTACTGGAAGAAGATGGAACTTGTTCAGTTATTGTCTTTGGATCAATTGGTTTAATAGTTTCAGTAGAAGTTGTAGATTTAGGAGAAGAAGTTCCACTTTCTGATCAAGATTGTTCAGCAGTAGAATTTAGATTTTCTAAACTAGGAGATGTTAATACTTCTTTACCTTTACCTTTAATTGATTCTTCTTTAAAATAATGATCCATTTGAGATGGACCACTTGAATTATCTTCTAAAGAAATATCTTCTTCAGTTAATACATTCATAACAGAAATTGGATTATTAGAAATATTTGAAGTATTATGAGTTTCAGGATTCCCTCTTCTTCATAATTGGAATTTATGTTTTAAACTTTCTCAGTAAGAAGGATCTTGTTGATTAGTCGGTATTATAGATCCAATAAGTTGATTATTATTTGAAGGATTGTTTCCTCCAATTCCTGACCCGCCATCTCTAGGTCTATCACCTCTTCTTCGAAATCATTGATATAATTGAGTTAAATTTAAATTTATATCATCTCAATAAGTATAAATAAAACAACCTGCTATTCCAACGATTATACCAGCAATAATATAATATTTTAAATTAGATTCTTCAATTGTTTCAGATTCAATTTCTTTATTTCTTATTTTATCAAATCATTCAACAATTCTGTTATTTTCAACATTTGTTTTTTGGTTTGTTGTTGAAGAAATATCAATCGATTTCAATCTGGAGGGAGTTTCTTTAATTACTTCTTGTTTAAATCCAAATAATTGAGAGATTCAACTATAAAATTGAGTTGATCTTCAATAATTTAGAAAATTAGAAATAAATTCAGATCCATAAATATCAGTAATAGAAAATCCAAATATTGTTAAAATAGAATAATTAATAATTAATCAAATTTTTCTCAATAGAGAATATTTTTTAAAAGATTTGATTAACAATGTAATTAAAGTAATTTTTAATAAAAAGGATTTAAATAATATAATATAATTAATAATATTATTAATTCAATCTTTATAATTATATTTATTAGATTTATTTTGTAAATGTTTAAATTTGCTGATTAATTCAGCTTTTGTATATTTTTGTAAATTCATTATATTTATTTATTTATTTATTTACACGACAATCCTAGATATATTCAATATTTTTATTGAGTATAATATTATCCCCCTTTTAGATTCTAACTAAAATTTATTTTAAATAGAATTTAAAATTGTTTTAACGATTAAACTAAGGGAATTTATTGAACTCAAATTTTAAAGTATATTTTTGCTGAGAAATTTTATTTTAATTTATAATAAAAGGGGGTAATTCAAGATTAATTATTATTGGTTTTGTATTTATTAACTTATTATTTAAATATATATTATCTCTTTTAAAATCTGTTTGAATTAAAGTATATAACTGTTCTTTAACAGTTATTTTTCCAAGTGATAGATCTCTAAATCATTTTTTATGACTTTTGATTTTATATCCATCTTTAATTAATAGATCTTTAATTAATAGATAGTTTTAAATCATAGGTTATCATTAAAAGAATAATGAAGTTTTAATTTAAAATTAATAGTTTTAAAATAAATGATTTAATTATAAGAATTATACAAATATTATAAAATATATAATTTAATAGGGGGTATATTATTAAAAGTACCCGAAATAAAATTCGAGTTTACAAATTAAAATAATTGATTAATTAAATCACATATTCATTCAATTATTTGTAAAATTGTATAAAAATCTAATCCAGAATTAGCGATTGAACTATTCAATAAATCACTAAGTTGTCTAGTAAATTCTTCATTTAATTCCTGAATTTCATTTTCAAATTCAGCATATTGATCGTGGCCTAATAAAGTTTCAAAATCTTGATCCAATAATTCAGAAGTTTCTGGATCTAAAGTTTCTCCAAATTCAGCCTGTTCTAAATTTTCTTGAATTTCATAAAGTTGTTCAGGATTAAAATTAAAAGTAGGTGGAGAATTAGGAGTTTGGATTTTTGTAATATAATTATATTTTACATAAATTCCTGTTATTAAAGCTATTCCACTAGCTAATATATATCACATTATTTTATTTAATTTCTGATCATTTAACGTCAGTTCAGTAGAAAGAATTTAAAGTCAATGATGAGGTATCTTTAAGACCTTTTACTTTTTTAATTAAACCTTTTTCAGTTTTTAAACAATAAATTTTTGGTGCTAAGAAAACTGCTTCTTCACAGAAATATTCCAATTTTAATTTACCTAATAATTTTTGATCAATAAAACTTTCGTCTAATTTTAAATCAGTATAGATTGAATCTGTATCAGTATAATATAAATTAATATTAGGATTATTTTTAAATTTACTCATAAATATTCTAGAATAAGCGGTTATTGCAGCAGCTATTCCTATGGAAATATTTGATGAATCTTCATTTTCTTCAAATTTTAATCCCACTAATACATGATCTTCAAATTCTATAAAATCTAAAATTAAATTTTCGGAAGTTTCTTTAAATTCTTCTTTGCTTAGAATTTCATATCTTATTGAAATTTCATTCATTCCAAATCTTCCATATAAGCTATTTAATAAAATTTTAGCTATTAAATTTAATGGATGTGATCTTGGATATTTCAATCTTAAAGAAAATAAAAATCCAATGTAGCTTTTG
The DNA here is from genome assembly GCA_003314055.1 of Lactifluus hygrophoroides. Taxonomy (NCBI): domain Eukaryota; kingdom Fungi; phylum Basidiomycota; class Agaricomycetes; order Russulales; family Russulaceae; genus Lactifluus; species Lactifluus hygrophoroides. The sequence goes on from QLPC01014817.1 coordinate 8,082, forward strand.
AAGGTTATTTTTCTTTCAAATGTATATCCTTCCAAAATTTCAAATGAGTAATTGTATTTTATTGCATTATCCATTTCAGGAGAAAATATTCACATTGATCAAGATCCAATTGGAGAAACAGTTCTAATTCCAGATTTAGTTTTATATTTAATTTGAAGAATTGGATGCGTTATATTTTCTGGACAATTTACATTAACTTTAAAAAAGCCAAATGCATCTTGGAGGGATGATTAGTTATCAACTACCTATTTAAGTTCTCATCTTAAATGGAGTTTTGAAAATCCTTTCTATTTATATCTATATTTATAGAGTATTAAAACTATAAATAGAAAACAGTTGTTTTTAAGTTTAAATCTCTAAGTTATATTTTCAATAATTTTAGAGATTTTATTGTAATTTGTATAATTTACAAAATGGTTATTTTTAAATATTTATAGCATTTATGCTATTCTTTTAATTTATATAAAATTATATTTATTTTCATAAATATAATTTAGAAAACATAATGATCTATAGGGGGTAAATTTTTAAAGGTATAGAAGTTTTAATCTAAATATAGTTTTAATAAAATAATATTTAATTTTAAATAAGGGGTAAATAAGTAAATCTACTAGAAGTGAATTGTTCCTCTAATTTAACTAAGTTATTAATATCTTAAATTCTCTTATTTTTATAAATAAGAAATAGAGAAATTATTGCTATAAATAAAACTATTAATATAATATAGTCTAGATTTATTATATTTTCTAAACAACAATTAATATTCGATAGTTCAAAACTTTGATAATGAGGAAGAGTTCCACTTCGATAAGAAGGAATCGGTCCTGTTTCATAAGATGGAGCATAACTTGAATTCTTTCATAAGTTTGAGTACTTAATAAATCTATTTCTCAAGGATTATAGGCTGGATCAGGTCGTACAGGTTCAATGTAATCAACTAATTCAATATCTCCTCTTCTTGTTAAAACATTAACTGGAGGATTTGTGTAATGATTGATTCTTTTAAGAGCTATTCAAACTCCAAAAGTTGATATAAAACTAATTGTGGCAACAATAAGTATTATTTCTTGGTGTGACATTTTATTTCAATTTATTTCTGATCATTTAACGTCAGTTCAGTAGTATGTAACATAGACGGATGTTTAGTTATCAACTACCTTTTCTACAGTACTCAACTGTTAAGGAGTTTATTAACTAACATATCAATATAAAGATTGTTTAAATTATCATCTTGTATTTTTATATAAAATTTTTAATTAATATATACTTTTATGATTTTAAAAATATAAAATTTAATAAAGGGTATTTCATTAAAAGAGCTTAATATAAAATTTTAAGCTGTAAATTAAAATAAAACTAAAATAAATTAAATTTAGAATAATTTACAATAATTCCAGGAGAATCTAAAATGTTATTGTTTTCTGAAAGAATAGTTTCATCTAAATAATATATATCACAACTTAGATTAATTCTATATCTAATAAAATCAGATATAATTTTAGGATCACTATTATTAGTAATTAGAATAAGTTTATTTATAGTAATAACTGGATTATCTTCTTCATATTGTAATCATGAGTAAGAAAAATCAAATGTTATTACATAAACCTGATCTACTTCTAATGAATCTAAGAATTATTTAATTTCAAGACTATCATTAAAATAAAATCTTGTTTTTAAACTATCTGAAAAACAGAACATAGAATGAGGAATTATATCGTTTAAATAAGTTATTCTATTTATTGACATTATACTAAAATTTTTAAATATTAATAATTTAAGATTTAAGAATATAATGAATAAAATTATTACAATTGAGATTATTTGTACAAATCTAATTCAAAAAAAAAATTATTAGGATTTTGAATTAAAATAACTGTAGCAAATAAATAATTTACAATTGAAATTAAAAATGGTATTACATCAGAAATACCTGATATGTTATAGATAATATTAATAAATATTATGATAAGAATGATTATATACATTTTATATTTGTTTAAATTTTTATTTATCTTAGTTTAATACTAATCTACTGAGAATCCAATAATATTATAATATATAACTTAATAGTACTTATATTTATAGTTTAATAAACATTAATTATAAATATCCTAAGATCTTTGCTTTTTCAATTATTCTAAATTCTTTCGACAAACATTAATAAGACAAACTAGTTTTCAGAAAAGTCAATTTCAGACAAATTTTCTAAAATTAATTAAAATTGTTACTCATTGTGTATTAATGTATTAAAACAAAACAAAATTGAATTTGGATACAAGATTCAAAAATATTAAAAGAATAAGTAGGTATAAGTGGAAAACCTTATATTTATTTTTCACTTTGTTAATTATTTAACAATCCTCTAATTATAATATTAATTTTATATTATTAAATTTAATTATATAATTAGAGTATAATTAATTATAAAATATTATAATTATAATTCAAAATATTCTTTAATTAGAATATAATATTTTTAGGTTAAACCTACATTAAATTTATATTTAACAATTAATGTAAGTAATATTTAATGTTTATAGCCTTTTATTGTTAAAATTTATTTATAATAAAATATAAAAATTTAGATCAAATATTAATAATTTACTCTAATATTAATATAGGCTTAAATAAAAATAAAAATGAAATATATATTAATAAATATATTAAGTTTTATAACAATAATATCTAGTGTATTAGTTATAACTTCTCAAAATCCTGTAATATCAGTAGTATATTTAATTTCTGTATTTGTAAATGCAGCAGGTTATTTAATATTATCTGGAATAGGATTTCTTGGTTTATCATATATTATAGTATATGTAGGTGCTATAACTGTATTATTTTTATTTGTAATTATGATGATTAATATATCATTAACAGATATTATTGATACTGGAAAACAATATACTAAAAATTTACCTTTAGCTTTTGTAGTTGCTTCATTATTTATGTTTGAAATGTTTAATATTTTACCATTTAGTTTTAATAATATTTCTGGTTTAAATTTAATCTTTGATACTATTTCTAATTTTAATTTACTTATTTTAAATAATAATGAATTAAATTTTGTTAATAATATTCAAACTACTTATCAATCTAATATTGCAGATACTACATTTATTTCATTTAATCAAATTGAAGCTATAGGACAATTAATTTATACTTATGCTGCAGTAATATTAATTATATGTAGTATTATATTATTATTATCTATGATAGCACCTATATTTATTTCATTAAATAAAAAATAATCTATTTTATGATTTTATATATTATTAAAGTTTTAATTACCCCCTTATAATTTTAACAATTTCAACTTTAATTAATATATCATTCTTCTACTATCACTATTAAATAATAATTATTAAAATTAATATTTTAAATTCAATTTTATATAATAGAACTAGTATCTTAAGAATAAAAAATCTTTCTTAATTTAAAATTAAAACAAAACAAATTTGTTTTTTGTTTTGTTTTTAATCTAATAAATATTAAAATTAAAAGTTAATTAAATTATAGTACTATAAAAGTATTTAATTAAATATAATTCTTTTTTATAAGTTTTCTTTGATTGTTTTATACAATATAATTATTTAATAAATAATTCAAATATAAGAGTAAAGTTTACAGATGGTTTCTGTAGTAGATCTGCAAAATCTATAAATTATAGGGTTCAATTCCCTCTTAACTCTAAATGATTAAAAACAACAAAACAAAAAAGAATTATTATTCCTAAAAGAAAGCTATTAAATAATATTTTAAAAAATTATAATTTATTAAAATAATAAATAATTTAAATTCAAATATTTAAAATAAAATATGATATTTATGATATTATAAATTCTCTTAGTTTAATGGTAGAACTGCATTCTTCTAAAGTGTTAATTTTGGTTCAAATCCAAAAGAGAATAAAATTTTATTAATTTAATAAATTAAAATTAGAAATATAAAATTACTTAA
>QLPC01015070.1:0-10233 GCA_003314055.1 Lactifluus hygrophoroides
GCTCGACGCTGCACAACGCGTCGCTGGCATTGCGGGGTCTTGGGCTGGCGGTGCCGATGGCATGCAGGTGACGGATGTGCTGCTGAGACAAGTCGATGTCTGTATTTCCTCCGCTGGTCTTTATCTGCCCACCCAAGTCGCACTTCTGCAGGGTTTTCTCTCGCCTCGGGGACAATTCTACCTGGTTGCAGTGAAGCAAAATGGTGTTCCCAAGATTCGGGAGTTTATGTTCAAGACCTACTCGTTGCGGAGTGAGGTAATGGCCTCGCTTCCTTTCCAAAGTCGTAGTCCACCTCCTCATTTAACTAGATCGTCTTACAACGCAGAGCCGGTCGCGAGCATCTTTTTGTCCTACGATTTGCACGATAATCGCGTCTTGCACGTGCTGCACGGATGGATGGAGTTCAAGGCATGAGATCAGGTAGATTCTGTGATCCTACAAATTAGATAAAGAAGTGACATATACGAGACACTGGGACATATAGTACAACGAGGTTGAAGTACGATTAATATAAATTGCAGTGAACGTCATGGTCTTGGGCAGAGATAATTTAGAACGAGCCTAGATAAGGTATGTTTGAAATTTCAGATGCGGTGAAGGCAGCCTATTCCTCTTTATCCAATCCGATCCGTTTGCCTCGCAAACTGAATCGTGACGGTGACGTGAGAGTACCAGCACCGTTCTGATCTGGAGAAGAAATTGATTTACGACCAGAAGGTTCGGCACTATGGGCGAGCCGTAACCTTATCATACCATGACCGTTTGTGACCTCTACGGAAACATCGGCGGCAGAGTTGGATACTGGTTGGATGTGTTGCCAGATCTGGAAGCGACGTGAGCTAGAGACAGACAGAGAATGGTGTTGTAGATCACATACATCAACTACTACCTCCCCGAGCAATTTATCCTTCCCAAGAGTCTTGTGGTCAAAAATCGAGACGTATAATTTGGAGGTAGAAGGCCCAATAGGCAGGTCAAAAGTCTCGTTCCTAAGAGCGAAATGAGGACAGCTTAAATTGCTGATGAGGAGACGTACCATTCTGGGGCAACAGTTTTACCAGTATGTTTTGTTTTGTACTCCTTTTCACCAATTCGCACGACAGCGTACGGCTTGACGTCCGGACCCCCCGTCAGATCTTTAGCATCCAGGACTGACACCTTCAGAGTACCCGGCTCCGCAGGCATGCTAGATCCATTCGTGGCAGAAGAGGATACAGGAGGAACTTCCAAGTACTCTCCGTCCTCGACAGGATGGGACATCTGGGTCCCTGGGATGTCAGCTTTCGAATCTGGTTGTGCACCTGGAGCAACAACACTCTGAACTTCATCCCCATCCTTGCCACGTTTTAAGATGGTTGCGACACCGTGTAAAACACCCTTTCCTGCGTTGATGGGGGCGCTCCCGATGGCTGTCATAGTCCGCCCGGCTGCGGAGAATGTTGACGTTCCCTTGCGCGACCTTATAATGATCTCGGGTTGGAAAACCATGTTGACCTTGATTTGACCCTTGTTACCATGCTTTTCTGATGACAGGGTAAGGGAACGTTCGACAGCTGTGATAGGTTCAATATCTTCCAAGTCAATTTTCGCACTTCCGAGAGATTTTGCTTGTTCTAATTGATTCCAGTCGAATATCTCAATCTGGAAGTTTGAGCGTACGCGCGAAGGCTGGATAGCAGGTTGAGTATTGTATACCGCTATTTCTACCATCAAATACTTACCACCGAGACCGTGAAAACTTCGTGCCATTCAGGATTTAGGGTCTTCTTCTTAGTTTGAGATTTGTATACGCGCTCTCCGTTCAAGGTGAAAACAGCAAAGGGGTCAGATTTGCCTCCCCTGTCAGCGGCACGCAAGTCATGACCAGCTAGCAATGTCACACGGAGAGAGCCTTGATCTGATAAGAGGGAACGTGTGAGGTCGTTTCACTTCAGAGCCTGGAGAATGACATACTGTTAACGGTTTCCCGCGGCTCCAACTCCACAGGCACTGGAACAAAACGGGTCTCTATCTCAACTGTCCCCGTCGTCTGCTCGTCTTGGTTGTATAGTTCAAACTTAGCCGGAGTATTCTACCAGTGGTGTGCGGATCTCGGTTGCGGCTCGAAGAGAATTACGAAAAAAAAAAAAGACGCACCAATGTCCGAGACAGGAATGCCTTCGCATCACCTTTCCACTCGCCAAAAACGTCATCCTTCTCCCCTTCATCTGCTTCGTTCAGACGGAGCCACACTCGCCCAAAGTCGAGCTCCTTGATGAAGCCTTCGCCAACGTGGTGCCACGAAGCTCTATGACCAGGGGCACGGGTGGTGCTGAAGGCAGGCCAGTAGCCGTCGTCGAGGAGTACTTCCAATCGGCCTTTCTTGGAAAGCTCGCCAGACTTGACGTAGAATATGATGATGCCAGACTCTGCGAGGGGAGTTCAAAAGGAAGCGATTGGAATCGTATGATCATCACTTACGATGTCCGAGAAGTTCGACCTTTGACATCTTAATGCCTTCATTCTCCCGCCTCTTGCTAATGTCTTCGCTTGACGGGGATCCCTCGCGGCTGCCTCCCGTATTTCTGGCCTCAGAAGTATCCGTTGATACTACGGTGGACGTGGAGCCCGCTGATTGCTGGTTCTTTGCATGACCCTTCGACGCACTGATCGGCTCTGTGGCCGTTGGTGTCCTAATTACCACCTCTCTCCCGTTGTCTTCCCCATGGTCGCTCCCATTGACACCTTCAACTGTTGCCTGCGGCCCATCTGAGTCGGTCTCGAAGTTCAAACCTTGCAGTGCGAACGCAGGCAGGAACTCGGCAGTGTAATGTAGCTGGCCCTTATATTGATTCCCGCGGTCAAGGCGGATTGACTCTGTTTTGTCCTTCTTGCCCGTAGACTCAAAGAGGTGATGGGAATCACCACCCGCGCCCTTCGCAATCTCCCGAGCGAGATCGCCAACTCTAAGCTCGACAGTGCCAAGTGATCGATCTTTGGTAAGGTTCTGATAATCCATCACTTCCAGAAGAAGTGTCTCTCTGAGCGAGTGCACTGGTGTGTAGATGATCTGGTCCCACTCAGGGTTGAGATCTACCAATGGAATAAGCCACCAGTCTTAAACAACACCATCCACGGTGAACGCACTGTTATTGATAACCTCCGTTCTTGCCTTGATGGTGTTGTTCACCAATACACGGACATACGGATCGCTCTGAGAGAATCGTCTGTAAACAGCAAGAACCACCAGTCCATTCTGCGTACCTTGCCACCAAGAGCTGCCTCCACGTTCTTCACGTCTGTAGCCTTTTTCAGCCATAATCGCACAGCTCCAATGGGAGGAACATATTGATCCGCGCCGTGAAGACTGCCAGCCATGTTCAATGGCTTCCACTCCACCGTCATTCGCAGGCGACCAGACTTGCATCCTATGAGCGGCCACCAGTCACGACCTACTTCTTTGCGAGCTTCTAACATGTCTTGGAGGCGCACTGACAGGTACCCCAAGATGGGGTCCTTCACAAAATCACGATCATCGATCACACTTACGGTGATTATGGAAGACGAGCGATTAGTGCAAAGGAATTCAGTCGAAGAATCCCAGACCGGCTGTTGTGTGTGCTTAGCGCGAGCAGTCGAATGAATTGGCGTGGAAGCGTTGCCAAGATATACTTTCGCGTAGGCTTTCAAATCAGTAGTGCGCACCCTGGAGATGTCAAGGTCCTTGGCCTGGTGAATTGTCAAGCGTACAATGCCCACGCCTGCGAGTGTGATTACAGATATTCAGATCGCTAAACCGTGGAAGCGACATACTGGATTCAGGTAGCTCCTCTACTCCAGACTCGTTGACCTGGGGCTTGAGGACTGGGAAATAAGTCACTTCGGACCGCAGTTCTCCCTTCGTTTTTCCATCTTTAAGGATAGGGAGGCACAAATCCTCCTGCGTTGCATCCTCCTCAAGCTTGTTCAGTTCGAATATGCTTGCGCCAAGCTCCGTGTCCTTTCGGAATTCATTGTAATCCATGACAGTAAGGACGAGATTGTCGGTCAGATGGTTGATGAGCAGGAACTTGGTTTCGTTCCATGTCGGGTTATGCCTAGAATTGCCCGTGAACTCAACACCTGTGCGATTTGTTGCGATACTCACGTGCTATTCTTATACTTCGTTTTCCCTAATTCCTTAAGGTTGTTGATACTGAAACTAACATATGGGTCGGGGGTTCCACCACCTATCTTGTTCGCACCGATGCTGCGCGCCCCATACACGGTGACTTTGATGACGCCAATCGCTGCGTCCACTGGCGTTCCGGAAAGAAGTTGTTCGAGATTGAGGGTAAATACGTTAGGATCGTACATCATGGGACCAAGAATTGAGTGAATCATGTCATGGATGAACGAAGACAAGCCAGGGATCTGCGTGCGTGTATTCTTAGACACAAGAGGGGAAGATATACAACGGAATGCATACGTTCATCATGTCGAAACCGAAGGTTTCACCTCCTATAGGCTTGAGCACGTAATCAATTAAGGGCTTTTCAAGGAAGGAAGCATCCACAGTTTGCACGTGGGGAAAGTTGTTCATGAGCTTGAGACGAACGCGCAACAGCCCCGAGACTGTCATGTCCTCCACTAAGACGGGGAAGTTGGCAGAGGCTGGTCCCTTGCCTACTCGGATGGCAAGAACGACTTTGGGGTTACTCTTGGCGGCTAGTTGACGTGGAGTTAGGTCAGAGATATCATTGGGGGTGAACGAAAAGCCCCAGTCCATCACGACCTCGTCTTCGTCTGTCCTTGGAAAAGTGCGAACTTTGTCGATCCGGGGTGCTTTGTTACCAAGGGTGAAGTCAGTGAGACGAAGAGAGTCGAGGAATGGTGGACAATTTGCGCTTAGGATCTGATCGACGGTCGCTACGATTGTCGAAGAAAGGACAGGCTCGTAAATACGCCAGAAGCGTTCCATGAAATTATTGATCCATTCCGCAGTTTCATGCTCTGACACCAATCTCGTCTTGACAAGCTCGCGTTGAATATCATCGCGTGCGCGCTGTCGTACGCGGGCCATGGAGGTGGTGTAATATGTGCTGCACGAGGCTAAGAGAAGGAAGAGCCAACCCCAACCGAAATTGAAACGGGTAAGAAAGTGGGATGCGAACACGGCCTTGTTTTGATGAGAGGGGAGCGGGGCCGAACATGAGCATGCTACAGATGGGACATGGACCAAAGTGACATACAAATATTATGACTGCGGCATTATAGTACCATTGGCCGTAGTATTGATCGGAGAGCCAGGAATTCATGAGACGAAGCTGCTTCTGGTCCTCATCTTCCTTCTCTGGAGTTGTGAAAGCACGCCAGCCGACTCTGTACCAATCGGGGATCTGAGGGGCCTTGGAGGCAGGGATATCACCTGGAACTTGAGGGGCGTCCTTGGCGTGCTCCTTGTCAGCATCTTCAATCGTGATTGTTGGAATCGGGCCATCGCCACCCGTGTCGATAGGGACCTCTACGAAACAGGGTGAGGAGGGATATACGGTCAAGCAAACAAGAGGCATACCTCGAGCACCATCACTTGCATTGCCCGCAGACGCGGTTGCTTTACTGCTCAATTGCGTGCTTGCTTGACCAGCCATTGCAGCCTTTTCTGCGGGCGATGCATCTGGGTCAAAAGAGTGAACGGGTACGTTTCCTTTTGCGGCATCCTTTTGGAGGATGTTGTTGGCTTGTGCGCGTACTGCGTCGGTAGAGGGTGGGCCATTGGGAGGTAGAGAGGAAGCCATTGAGAGGGAGGGAGGGAGTGGGAGGGGAAAGAAAAGGGGAAAAGAGGAGCGTGTGACGTCTGTGAAACCTTGTTGATATGAATAGGATGGGGGATTAGACCTAACGCAGGCAGGTGTATTGCATCGTGTTGCCCGGCCGAGTTCCACGCAAACGGGCCGCTTTGCGCATACATCCACATCCCTTTTGCGCGCCTTGCGGTCAGATCAATTTTGATGTCATGTCACCCCCGATTTAGAATCTTCGATTCCACACTCCATTAATCGAGCCTATCACGACTCCTTTCTTGGCATGCGATCTGGCATTTGGTTTAACAAGGCACATGGCACGTTACATTGACATGTACCGACCCAAGTTTTAGTCCCTAGACCCAACGTGGACGTGGAGGCTACTCGGATCTGGCCAGATCCGACCTTCGGGGACGACACCGCAGCCAAATACTATATATGCACCTGACCACATCTACGGTGACACTCTTGCACCTGCGGGCCGTCATCGATAGATTGATGGAAAAATGAAGAATGGACCAGGCCTACATATTTTTAGCCTCTCGTCCACCAATCGTGTCTGTGGTTGCCCAGGCCAAACAGTTTGTGTATAGGTTCCGCGGATCCGCAGTGTAGTAGCCGGCGGTAGGCGGGCGCGGGCAACTGTGGCTTGCCATCTAAGGACCAAATAATGCCAAATAGCTCGGCGTCGCTGGTAACGTACGGTAATGTAATAATTGTAACACACACAACCCAACGTGCATTCCGAATGTGCTGCAGACCAATCCAAATATTATTCTGTTTCTCATAACTCCGTTCCTCGTCTAACCTTCATTGGATACTCGTAACTTTACCACCAATTCAAAATGAGCAACCCGTCATCCCTCCGAGATCTCTATAGCACAAATTCACCAACATGGATCTTTACCCCACCTTCAAATTCGACCGGTGCATCTCCCCGTGCACCCCCGCCGCCACGACCCTCAAGCATGAGCTCTCACACTTTCCCATCACGCCCAGTGCAAAACTCCATATTTGACCTCTCCCCGGGGCTAGCAGAGCCTGGAGGACTGGATCTGGGTCTACTTGTCAAAACGCTCGTAGCCAGTGCCGTACTAGGGTATACTACTACTGCGATCGCCATGCCGTGGGAAGTAGGAAAGTGTCTCTTGCAGGTGCAGTGGGTCCCAAGAGACGCGGAGCAAGTAGACGATGCCGAGCCTGACACAGAGGAGGTCTTAGAAGAGGCACGATTCGTTCTTCGATTGCGTCCTCGATCCGGACTGATCATTTGCAGATTAGTGACGATGAATCTGGTGAAGAATCATACTTCGCAGATCCGCTCAATTCAGGTCCGTCGCGGTATGCAGTGCCACGTCCAGCGGACGAACGCGGATATGTTGTTCGCAAGAACGTTATGGAGGAGAGTACGCGTCCAGACTATGTCATCCCGGTCGGGAGCGCAGATGGAGTGTGGGCTATGATGAAGACACTGGGACGGTTTCGCGGCGAAGGCTGGCTCGCATTATGGAAAGGTTCGTGTCTTGTACATTCTACCCAATTGAAAGTGATATTGACTCGGTGTTGGCGACTACCAATCGTGCGAAAAGGGCTGCTCACAGAATGTATCACCGAGATGCTCTCCTCAACGATGCAGCCGTTGATTCACAACGCGTTGCAGAGTATATTCGCTCCCACTTTGGCCTCACTATTCATATTTCCTGGAAGTTCCACCTCACTCCTCATTCCGGTGGCTTCTCATCTCATCACTGGGTTTATTCTCTCTCCTCTGGATCTCGTGCGGACGCGTCTTATCGTTCAATCATTCAACCCAAAATACAGGACATACACAGGGCCCATTGATGCTCTGGGAAAAATAGTGCGAGATGAAGGCGGCGTGTGGGGACTGTACCTACATCCACACCTACTCATCCCGACGATCCTGGATAGCATGGTTCGACCCTTATTGTCGCTCGGGTTGCCACCGCTGCTTGCAGCACGGCTGTTCCCGGGTACGCTGGTTTCGGTTGAAAATAGCCCGGTCGCGTGGGGGATGGTCGAATTTGCGAGCAGCTGCATCGGATTGCTAGCGTCGCTGCCATTTGAGACAGTGCGGCGGCGACTTCAGGTGCAAGTGCGAGGACGTGGACAATCACTCAAGACGTGCGTAGAGAAACGGCCAATGCCATATAACGGAGTTGTGGACGCATTCTGGCATATTCTAACAGAGGAACGCTCGGACCTGCCGGTAGAACGAGGAACGAGGGGACGGAAGCGAGAGAAAGGGAAAGAGCGGGAAGGAGAGAAGGAGGAAGAACACGTGAGCGTATGGCGAAGGACGGGATTGGGACAGCTGTATCGAGGGCTGAGCGTGAGACTCGGCGCAGGTGGTATCGTATTCGTGCTCGGTTTGCTCACTGGGGCTGGGGCTGCGGGCGCCGACGAGTCTGGTTGGGCCGAACTGTAGAGATGTTGATGACGTCATATCCCCAACGAATTGACTAGTTTAGCCTAAGTCGAGCCTCTTTAATGCGCGCTTTTGAACTCGACTCGACAACGCCCGTTTATTTATACACTCCCCATGTCGTTTGATAATAACAACACAGGCTATTCCACACGCACACATCTCCTCTCTCGCGCTCTTCAGCGCATTCGTTCCACTCCGCCAAGGGTCATCGCATCTCCCCCAACTCGTAACGCATCTTCTTTCTCTCTCTCTCCCGTTTTAGCCCAACTCCTTCCTTTCAGAACCCCGTCGTGCCGCTGTAGCTCTTGTCATACGCGTCGTCCCTCCTCCCAACTTTCCCCTCCCGCCAAAACCGTCTACGCCTCCTTCTCTCGCCCAGTTTTTCGACCTTGACTGGGTGAAGCATCCTGCCTCCCGCCCATACATTCTATTTGTCCGTCGTCAGAAACCAGATACCGCAGACATCAACGAAAACACCCGTGATGCTCACGTAGCCTTTCCTGGAGGTCGCGCAGAGGAAGGCGACGAAGGCAGTCTCTATACTGGTATGGTAGCTCTCATTCTCCCTCGACCTCGCTCATTGTATTTCCAGCAATGCGCCAAACCTGGGAGGAGATCGGGCTTGACCTTGCTGAAAGCGACTACACCTGTGTAGGCCAGCTCGATGACCGCGAGATCACCACCTCTCTTGGCAAACGTCTCCTGATGATTCTTTCTCCCTTTGGTCGGTTTTCTTTAACCATTTCATCCTATTATTCTTTTTTTCTCATATTGCCAAGTTTTTCTTCAACTCACTCCGACCGAAACGCCTACCGAGCCTATCCCCGAGACGACCCTCCATTGGGTGCCATTGAACGCGCTCTACCCAGAGCACACGAGTTCAAATACCTGTTCTCAACCTCTCTGGTCGACGGTTACTGTTGACACAGCGTCACGACTTACACCTAGACACTCCCGTGTACTTCGCCCCCTCATGCGTGTCCTTGTGGGTAGCATGCAGTTCCCCGCTCTCGTCCTCTCAAATACCACCTCAGCTATATCGGGGCCGCTTGATGAGAACTCTTTGCGCCGTTCACTCCAAGCCGAAGCAGGAACTCTGAACCCTGCCCTCCATCCTGCTTCTGCTTCACTCTATCCGCGTGCCAACAACGCGGAACCTCAGGCCCTCAAGCTCTGGGGTTTGTCCCTTGGTATGACCCTTGACCTTTTGTCCTATATGTCTCCCACCCCCGGCGTGCCCCTTACGCCATGGGATTCTGATAAACTCATGGGCGTGGAAGACGTTATAGAGGACGACTGGGACGAAAAAGGTAATAAGAAGGGCATACGAGGGAAGATCAACGCTCCTCCTAGTCTGACGAGTGTTTTTCCTCGCTTCTCCTATCCAGACGTCAACTTTTGGATATGGTATGTTTGCTGCTGCATCAGAAGCTCCTCTGATTGAGAGCCTAATCGCTGTTATCATATCCCCGCAGGGTGTTTGGAAAACGTTATCGTCAAATCATTCGTAATTGGGAAGCATCTCTTCGAGCGGGTGGCACGAACGATACTCGGTGCGCCTCCATTTTTTGTTTCTCGCGTCTGTAAATGTTCACACGTCCTGCTTGTGTTCAGAATTAACTGGACGGGCGCTGCCTTGACGACTTTCTATGCTGCCGTACGCAAGGCGCTTGTTGTAGTGCTCGTTTTGCGCGCAATTTGTGTATTGTGTGGTGTTACTTTTGGCGTCTGGTGGATGCTTCAATGATGCCAGACGTCCAAGAAGACACCGAGATAGAGACACGAAATTCACACGAACCTAGTCATGGCAAACAAACAATATTTCACGTATTCACTCTACTAACGTTTTCTATCCCCCATGGTATCCCCAACTACATCGCCGTCCGTGTATTTGTATTTTGGTATCATTGCTGCTTTTAGGAATTGTCGTAGTAAAGGATTCCGATTTTATGAATCAGGCTACCTGTACTGAGTAAAGGTGTCAATGCATGCAAAATGCAAAACATTTAACTATACTTTCGTCA